>OZ025243.1:67147598-67155098 GCA_964019155.1 Osedax fenrisi | reverse complement strand
ATAAATGTGTTTTAAACCGAAGAAATAATAAATATGAATTAAGAAATATTATAAATAGTGATGGTTCTGATGTAATTGACTGGAGTGGTAATCATTATATACCATGTGATAATACATTTAATGAATGGAAAATATCATTTAATAGTTATATAAGTGATATTAAAAATAAATCTTCTGATCCACAATCAGCTTGACTAAATGTGTCTACTAAGTCCTACCACCCTACAATTTCATTAATAAATGCTCGTTCCGTTAAGGCAAATTTGATTTTCATTCTTGATTTTATTAATGAATTTAATCATGACATCATAGCATTAACGGAAACATGGTTTAATGAAAACGACTGTGCAGTCATTTCTTCATTAAAATCAACAGATTATAATTTTATTCAAGCTAATCGTGTGTGTGGTCGTACGGGTGGTGGAGTAGGTATACTGTATAAAAAAAGTATTGAACTTGTCAATTCAAGATTATTTGACTTACCTAATAGTGAATGTTTAATTTCAAACTTTAAATTAAATTTTTGCAATAATTTTAAATTAATTGTAATTTATAGACCTCCAAGTAATGCTTATTCTTCTTTCATTTATTGTTTTTTTGAACTTGTTTCCCACATCTCTCTTACTAATACCGTTATTTTAGGAGATTTCAATTTTCATATTGGATCTGATAATACTGCTGCTCTCTCTTTTAATAATATTTTACAATCTTTATCTTTAACTCAACATGTATCTGAAAGGACACATATATCTAATAATATTCTTGATTTAATTATCAGTTCCAGTTTTCATCTAAATTATTTAACAATTCTTCCAATTAAATTTCTTATTTCTGATAATTATGCTGTTTCATTCATTCTGAACGTTAATATTAACTGCAATTCAAATCGAACGATTAGCTACAGAAATATTCGCAATATTGATTATGAATCTTTTAGTACTGATATCAAGTATCATACTAGCTCCAATTTCAACAATATATCTATATCTTTTTTAGATCAAATTCTTACTTTTCTACTGAATAAATATGCTCCTTCTAAAAATAAAGTAGTTAGTGATCGTACTAATGAATGGTTCTCGAATGATAATTTATATATCAAACGCCAAATGAGAAAAGCTGAAAGAATGTTCAATAAAATCTCAACATCTTTTACCATGATAAATTTAAAAAAGTTAAAATTATCTTTTAAAAGGAGTATAACTTCTACTAAAAAGAATTTTATAAAAATAAAATTTTAAAGTGTGGTAATAACATGGGCAAGCTTTATGCTTTCACTAATTCTCTTCTAGGTAAATCTCATCACAAATCTTATCCTAATATTTCTGATGATATTTTATGTAATAATTTTAGTGATTTTTTCATTTCTAAAATTGATATTATTTACTCAGTCATTAAAATAAAATTATCATCCCCTTCTATAAATAAATACAATTATTTGAATAATTCCTCTGAAAATTCTCAAAATACTCATTTAAATCAAACTCCTACTCTTACTCATTTTACGCTCCCTTCTAATGTTGACATCTATAATCTTTTAGTTACGGCTTCTTCTGCTTCTCCTTCTGATTCTCTGCCTCTTACTGTGATGAAATCTTTAGCTAACACACTCACTCCACTTTTTTCTTCAATCATTAATCAATCCCTTATTACAGGTGTTATTCCTTCTATTTTAAAACATTCTATTATTACTCCTATTTTAAAGAAAAATAGTCTTAATATAAATGAATTTTCGAACTTTCGCCCTATTGCTCAACTACCTTTAATCTCTAAAATTCTCGTATTAGTAGTAGTAGTAGTAGTAGTAGTAGTAATAGTAGTAGTAGTAGTAGTAGTAGTAGTAGTGGTAGTGGTAGTAGTAGTAGTAGTAGTAGTAGTAGTAGTAGTAGTAGTAGTAGTAGTAGTAGTAGTAGTAGTAATTGTAGTAGTAGTAGTAGTAGTAGTAGTAGTAGTAGTAGTAGTAGTAGTAGTAGTAATAGTAGTAGTAGTAGTAGTAGTAGTAGTAGTAGTAGTAGTAGTAGTAGTAGTGGTAGTAGTAGTAGTAGTAGTAGTAGTAGTGGTAGTAGTATTAGTAGTAGTAGTAGTAGTAGTAGTAGTAGTAGTAGTAGTAGTAGTAGTAGTAGTTATTGTAGTAGTAGTAGTAGTAGTAGTAGTAGTAGTAGTAGTAGTAGTAGTAGTAGTAGTAGTAGTAGTAGTAGTAGTAGTAGTAGTAGTAGTAGTAGTAGTAGTAGTAGTAGTAGTAGTAGTAGTAGTAGTAGTAGTAGTAGTAGTAGTAGTAGTAGTAGTAGTAGTAGTAGTAGTAGTAGTAGTAGTAGTAGTAGTAGTAGTAGTAGTAGTAGTAGTAGTAGTAGTAGTAGTAGTAGTAGTAGTAGTAGTAGTAGTAGTAGTAGTAGTAGTAGTAGTAGTAGTAGTAGTAGTAGTAGTAGTAGTAGTAGTAGTAGTAGTAGTAGTAGTAGTAGTAGTAGTAGTAGTAGTAGTAGTAGTAGTAGTAGTAGTAGTAGTAGTAGTAGTAGTAGTAGTAGTAGTAGTAGTAGTAGTAGTAGTAGTAGTAGTAGTAGTAGTAGTAGTAGTAGTAGTAGTAGTAGTAGTAGTAGTAGTAGTAGTAGTAGTAGTAGTAGTAGTAGTAGTAGTAGTAGTAGTAGTAGTAGTAGTAGTAGTAGTAGTAGTAGTAGTAGTAGTAGTAGTAGTAGTAGTAGTAGTAGTAGTAGTAGTAGTAGTAGTAGTAGTAGTAGTAGTAGTAGTAGTAGTAGTAGTAGTAGTAACCTGTAACCTGTAACCTAATGTTTTAGGCACTGCCATCAACTTCATCAGAAATTTTCGGCCGTGCATTAAATGTTGACTAGTTGTTATTAGGATAAGCCAAAGAGAAAAGATATGTCTTAAGCTTATTTTTGAATAACATGGTTGATTGAATAGAACGAATGTTATAAGGAAGTCTATTCCAGGCTATAGGTGCAGATATTGAGAAGGCTCTCTTTTGTTTTATGGATACATTACGCAAATCTGGTATGACTAGAGTATACTTGAGGCAAAGTCGTATTGGGCGTGATGATGTATAGGGAGTAAGTAGAGTATGTAAGTAGTCAGGTTGGCTGTGATGAGTGGCATGATGGGTTAGCATACATATTTTATATATTATTCTGTATTTAATTGGGAGCCAGTGTAATATTTTCATGTAAGGTGATATGTGTGTTCTAGAGAATTTATTTATATTGTATATGAGTCTGACTGCTGAATTTTGCAAAAGTTGTAGTTTATGTAGTAAATAATCCGGTATACCATTAATAATCGAATTACAGTAATCTAATTTAGGTAGAATAAGAGATGTTATAAGTAGTTTAGCAATTTCAGTGGATATTGAAGGTCTAATAATTTTTATAGTGTATAATATAAAATTTACTGATTTAATTATATTGGAGATCTGATGTGTAAATGATAATGTGGTGTCTAATATAATTCCTAGATTACGGGCTGATCTGGAGTAAGGTATACAATCATTACCAATATATATATTTGGAATAGTGGACTTATTTGATAAAGAAATATGGAGTGCAATGGTTTTTGAGCTATTCAGTGAGAGAGAGTTTGAGTTTAGCCATGTTCGTATATCCTCAAGGCAGTTGTTGAGTATAGGTATATCTTTAGTAGGGTCTTTTAAAATCATATATACTTGTAGGTCATCTGCATAGGAATGGTAGCCAATATTTGGATATTTATTAAAAATATCAAATATTGGGATCATGTATATATTGAAGAGTATTGGTCCGAGAACAGATCCCTGCGGTACACCATGATGGATTGACCGAGGTGTGGATGTCAGAGAATCAATCTGAATAGAAAAATATCTATTTTGAAGATATGATTTGAACCATTCAAGAGCGGTTCCATTTATACCTATAGACTGAAGTCTTAACATTAAAGTGCTATGATCTAAGGTATCGAATGCTGCTGAAAGATCTAATAGTATGATCACAGAGCTATGTTTATTAAAGGATGCACGCTGAAGGGAATTAATAATATAGACAAGAGCTGTTTCGGTATTTTTCTTTTTAGTATAAGCACTCTGAAATTTATTGAGGATTTTGTTACTGAGTATATAGTCATTAAGTTGAATAGCTACAACTCTTTCAAGTACTTTAGAAATATACGAGAGATGTGATATCGGCCGGTAGCTCGCGAGCAGTGATTTATCCAAGTCAGGTTTTTTAATAGTAGGAGTAACATTAGCTAACTTCATACACGAAGGTACTGAGCCAGATATAATTGATTCTTCGATTATTTCCTTATAGTACATAACAATATAAGGTATCAGCTTATGTAAGAGGGTGACAGGAATGGGGTCAAGGGAACATGTTGATTTCACAGACAGGAGAAGCTTCTCAACCAGCGAAGTAGATGGAAGGTTCAGTAATGAAAGAGAATATGGAGGGATGGTTGGTACATATGATAAAGGGGAGGGAAGAGATGTAATAATGTCATTTACTTTAGCGGTAAAGAATATATCAAAGTTATTAATATTATCTAATATAGAAGTATCTGGAAGAATACGTCGATTAAGGCGCCCTAGTAGTGTATTGGATATTTTAAATATTTTCTTATAGTCTTTTCCTGCGTTAGTAAGTAGATCAGTATAATAATTTTCTTTCGTTGTTTTGAGTAAACTACGATATTGCTGTCTGCATAGTAAAAATATGTCAAAGTCGGTAGTAGATTTAGATCTACGCCAGCATTTTTCGGCTTTTCGTAGTTTTCGTTTTTCGGTGACAAGATTATTATTAAACCATTTTGAGTTATCACGTACTATAATCAACTTTTGTTTAATAGGTGCATGAACATCAAGAGTAGAGGAAAGAATATAGTCAAAATGGGATAAAGTTTTGTTGTTACCACAAATGTAAATATTATTAATAAAGTCTTCCATAAATTTTGAAATATCAATTTTAGCAATATTTCTAATTTTAATAGTTTTTGATAGGCGGGTTGGCTTAGGGACATGGATATTAAAAAGGACAATGTAGTGGTCAGTTATAAGGTTATGAGTTACAGTGTTGGAAATTATATCAGATGATTTATTTGATATAACAAGATCAAGAATATTGTTTGCTGTATGTGTAGGGGTAGTGACTTTTTGGGACAAATTGTGTGATTCAAGTATATCGTAGAGATGTCGAGAATTATGTGAAGTAGAGGTGATAGGAATATTAAAATCACCGGTTAGAATTGTTTTAGGAGTTAATGCGTAAAGTAGAGTATCGAGTTCTTCAATAAAATGAGGAATAGATTGATGCGGTGGTCGGTAGATGGTTATTATTGTAAGTGGAAGTGAGTTATTGGGATGAAATGTGCATGAAAAAGCCTCGGAATGTTCAAGAGAAAGGTCTTTATAGCTTATTAGCTTAATACACTTGTTATATAATACACCTAATCCTCCACCAAAGTGGGAACTAGGTCTTGGAAGGTGAACGAAGCTTAATGTATTTGTGTTTAATGTGGCAATTATGGGGGTATCATTAAGATTAAGCCATGTTTCTGTAATACACATAATATCTAAGTTAAGATCAGTAAATAATTCGATTATAAGATCAGCTTTATTTCTGATAGAGCAAACATTAAGTGTTGCAGCCTTAATATTGGATAAGTGTGGAATTTTATATGGTGCAGAGGACATATTTATATTGGAGATGGTAGGTAAGGGACAGGGTTGGTTTATGATGTGTAGTGAGGATGAATGAGATTGGTGAATGATACTGGTAGGAATGGTGAAGGTCGAGGATATTGATCTGATGTGGTTGTCATGGGTGGTTATATGTCATTGTGTGTGTTGGTCATTGACTAAGTCAATTTTATTTGTATTATGTTTGGTCTGTATATATACTTCATAAGAAGTCTTCCATGTTTTGAAATCATATTCTGTAATATTTATGGGATTACAGGACCAATCTATTTTTGAGTTCTTAGTTTGACGTAGCTCAAATGTATTATTATAATTATTATAGGTGCACCTAGTGCCAGTTGGTGTTAAACTTTCTTTTATGGCATGATATATAACTCTACCTCTGAATATTTCATTGCCTGAGCGTTGTTCTCGTATATAAAGATGGGAGAATCGGGGGTCTTTTTTTAATATGGTTCACATTGGAATGAAATGTGTATAGAGAGTTAGGTGAGTTGAAGTATATTACACATATTGAGTTTATAAATTTGTATGAGGTCAGAGAGTTTTTAGACATATTTAAATATGAAAGTATTTTATATACGAAGTTAATATTTCTTTCATCTTCATTCAGATGTTCAATAACAAGAGAATTAGATGGAGTAGTATTAATTACAGGTATAGTAGTATTAACTTTGTTTATGGGCATGTATGGGCTTTGTCGTACAGCTGAAGAGTATGATATATTTAAAGGATGAGTAGGTGGTGGAAAGTGTTGTTTTGGGGGGTTATAGGGTATTGTAGGGGTGAATGTAGGTGGTATTATGTGTTTATATATCGTACTGGTATTATTTACTAGTTTACATATATTATTTAATATCTTATCTTGTTTATCAAGACGGATAAGGATATCCTTTGTGGAGGATTCGATATTGTTTATTTCACCTTTAAATGTATTTAAAGGTAGAGGGCAACTTGGTTGAATAGAGTTACCAATGCATGTATTACATCTAAATAAGAAAGATGGTGACTCAAGTATTGATGTAACATGCTTGATTACAGGGTTGCTAGATACCCATGCATTAGGTGTACTACCATAAGGGTGAAGACACTCATAATGCACAATGATATCGCATATACATGTGACATATTTATCATGTTCATTAACTTTATTACAGTGAACACATAATTTGTTATCCATGGTTAGGTATTATATATTAATTGATGTATGTTTATAAATCAGTGTATGCTAATATACATGTACTGAATGATACACACATAAAGTAATACTATATACAGTGTAAGATAAACAAAAATGTATATGAGTGTATATGAATGTATATTAATGTGTATGAATGTATATGAATGTATGTGAATGTATATAATGTATATGAATGTATATATATAATGTATATGAATAATGTAAGAATATAATAATAGTGCAATGATGGTATGAATAGAGATTATGAATTGAAATAATAGAACAAATAAAAATGTAAACAACAATATAATGGAAATGTTATGCTCCAGTGATTTTGAGAAATTTTTAAATATGAATGATATAAAGTTGAAATAAACCAAAAAGTAGTGAATGAAAAAAATAATTAATGAGTAAATAATGTGTGTTATATGTTTATAGGTGTGATGATTATATTATATTCGTGGATGACTTATCTGAATATCGGATTAGGCAGGCTAAATTAATTTGAATTTAAATTGATGTTTAGCAGAATAATGATAAACAGGAAGTGAGTAGTAGTAGTAGTAGTAGTAGTAGTAGTAGTAGTAGTAGTAGTAGTAGTAGTAGTAGTAGTAGTAGTAGTAGTAGTAGTAGTAGTAGTAGTAGTAGT
>OZ025243.1:67140098-67142598 GCA_964019155.1 Osedax fenrisi | reverse complement strand
CAAGTACTTTAGAAATATACGAGAGATGTGATATCGGCCGGTAGCTCGCGAGCAGTGATTTATCCAAGTCAGGTTTTTTAATAGTAGGAGTAACATTAGCTAACTTCATACACGAAGGTACTGAGCCAGATATGATTGATTCTTCGATTATTTCCTTATAGTACATAACAATATAAGGTATCAGCTTATGTAAGAGGGTGACAGGAATGGGGTCAAGGGAACATGTTGATTTCACAGACAGGAGAAGCTTCTCAACCAGCGAAGTAGATGGAAGGTTCAGTAATGAAAGAGAATATGGAGGGATGGTTGGTACATATGATAAAGGGGAGGGAAGAGATGTAATAATGTTATTTACTTTAGCGGTAAAGAATATATCAAAGTTATTAATATTATCTAATATAGAAGTATCTGGAAGAATACGTCGATTAAGGAGTCCTAGTAGTGTATTGGATATTTTAAATATTTTCTTATAGTCTTTTCCTGCGTTATTAAGTAGATCAGTATAATAATTGTCTTTCGTTGTTTTGAGTAAACTACGATATTGCTGTCTGCATAGTAAAAATATGTTAAAGTCGGTAGTAGATTTAGATCTACGCCAGCATTTTTCGGCTTTTCGTAGTTTTCGTTTTTCAGTGACAAGATTATTATTAAACCATTTTGAGTTATCACGTACTATAATCGTCTTTTGTTTAATAGGTGCATGAACATCAAGAGTAGAGGAAAGAATATAGTCAAAATGGGATAAAGTTTTGTTGTTACCACAAATGTAAATATTATTAATAAAGTCTCCCATAAATTTTGAAATATCAATTTTAGCAATATTTCTAATTTTAATAGTTTTTGATAGGCGGGTTGGCTTAGGGACATGGATATTAAAAAGGACAATGTAGTGGTCAGTTATAAGGTTATGAGTTACAGTGTTGGAAATTATATCAGATGATTTATTTGATATAACAAGATCAAGAATATTGTTTGCTGTATGTGTAGGGGTAGTGACTTTTTGGGTCAAATTGTGTGATTCAAGTATATCGTAGAGATGTCGAGAATTATGTGAAGTAGAGGTGATAGGAATATTAAAATCACCGGTTAGAATTGTTTTAGGAGTTAATGCGTAAAGTAGAGTATCGAGTTCTTCAATAAAATGAGGAATAGATTGATGCGGTGGTCGGTAGATGGTTATTATTGTAAGTGGAAGTGAGTTATTAGGATGAAATGTGCATGAAAAAGCCTCGGAATGTTCAAGAGAAAGGTCTTTATAGCTTATTAGCTTAACACACTTGTTATATAATACACCTAATCCTCCACCAAAGTGGGAACTAGGTCTTGGAAGGTGAACGAAGCTTAATGTATTTGTGTTTAATGTGGCAATTATGGGGGTATCATTAAGATTAAGCCATGTTTCTGTAATACACATAATATCTAAGTTAAGATCAGTAAATAATTCGATTATAAGATCAGCTTTATTTCTGATATAGCAAACATTAAGTGTTGCAGCCTTAATATTGGATAAGTGTGGAATTTTATATGGTGCAGAGGACATATTTATATTGGAGATGGTAGGTAAGGGACAGGGTTGGTTTATGATGTGTAATGAGGATGAATGAGATTGGTGAATGATACTGGTAGGAATGGTGAAGGTCGAGGATATTGATCTGATGTGGTTGTCATGGGTGGTTATATGTCATTGTGTGTGTTGGTCATTAAGTCAATTTTATTTGTATTATGTTTGGTCTGTATATATACTTCATAAGAAGTTTTCCATGTTTTGAAATCATATTCTGTAATATTTATGGGATTACAGGACCAATCTATTTTTGAGTTCTTAGTTTGACGTAGTTCAAATGTATTATTATAATTATTATAGGTGCACCTAGTGCCAGTTGGTGTTACACTTTCTTTTATGGCATGATATATAACTCTACCTCTGAATATTTCATTGCCTGAGCGTTGTTCTCGTATATAAAGATGGGAGAATCGGGGGTCTTTTTTAATATGGTTCACATTGGAATGAAATGTGTATAGAGAGTTAGGTGAGTTGAAGTATATTACACATATTGAGTTTATAAATTTGTATGAGGTCAGAGAGTTTGTAGACATATTTAAATATGAAAGTATTTTATATACGAAGTTAATATTTCTTTCATCTTCATTCAGATGTTCAATAACAAGAGAATTAGATGGAGTAGTATTAATTATAGGTATAGTAGTATTAACTTTGTTTATGGGCATGTATGGGCTATGTCGTACAGCTGAAGAGTATGATATATTTAAAGGATGAGTAGGTGATGGAAAGTGTTGTTTTGGGGGGTTATAGGGTATTGTAGGGGTGAATGTAGGTGGTATTATGTGTTTATATATCGTACTGGTATTATTTACTAGTTTACATATATTATTTAATATCTTATCTTATTTATCAAGACGGATAAGGATATCCTTTGTGGAGGATTCGATATTGTTTATTTCACCTTCAAATGTATTTAAAGGTAGAGGGCAACTTGGT
>OZ025243.1:66286756-66479256 GCA_964019155.1 Osedax fenrisi | reverse complement strand
GTAGAGGTCATTGTCTGTACAGGGGTCATCGTGTATCCTATTGAATGTAGCCGTGATGAATGCACACACGTGTATTCCTTGTATCTTACGTAATAATATTGTATTCATGCTACCCATACATTATAGGGGTTTGCTGCTAGACAAATTATTATAAATTATGTATTAGAACTTCACTGAAACTATTCAATATTTATACCTGTGGATATATATATATATATATATATATATATATATATATATATACGGAACATTTTGAGAGCTAGATACATCGATAATAAATATTATTATATTTGCATATAGTATTGTATATAATATAGAATATATTCATAGAGATTGCGTATCATTGTGGACATTGAATTATTAATTATTAAGTAATATATTATATTACTTATATAGTATGAATTTACCGTAGATGTTATTATTTTATTTTCTTTATAAATTGTTTATATTATCAATAACGCATATTATCGTTTGCTAATATTTCTACATTATATATATTTATTTATTTATTTATTTGTTTAGAGACTTCATAAATGAAAATCATTTTTCGACGTCATAACAATAATAATAATAATAATAATAATATAATAATATAACATATAAACGAAGATAACAGTAATCGCAAAATATATATTCATTTCACTAAATAATGTTTAAAGAGTCTACTTTTGAATTGAGATCGAGAAGTTGTCGTACGAATAATATTCGGAAGTAAATTCCATAGAGTTGGTACCGCAACAGAAAAAGCAGAGTTACCAAAACATGAATTTGTATGAGGCAAAACAAGTTTCATTGCATGGCAATCCCGTCTTGGTCTGCTACTGGTAGCAATTGATAATAATTCAGCCAGATACTTAGGTTCACCCGTGTAGATAGCTTTATGAGCTAAACATAACAATTTTAGTTTACAAAGATCACGATATCTGAGCCAACCAAGGGTTAACATAATATGTGATATAGATATATAGTTACTACCCGTATTAGTATTTATATTATTTTTAATTTTATATAAAACACGAACAGCTCTCCTTTGAATTTTTTCGAATTTTATCATAATATTATCAGGGACAAAAACAAAAAGTGAATTGCAGTAGTCGAATCTACTAAAAACCAATGAATATATAAGTGATTTAGTGATATCAAAGGAGAGCTTAGCACGAGCCTTATGTATATTATATAAATAATAATTAGCAGTACGAATAACATTAAGAATGTGACTGTCATATTTCATAATAGAGTCAATTGTTATACCGAGTGTTGTGATTTTATTAGATAAAGGCAGCGTGGCAAGAAAACTATCAGTTATTTTAACAATTGAAGGTATTTTAGAGAATAAAATAGTATCAGTTTTTGAGACATTTAAGGATAATGAATTACTAGTGAACCAATTTTGTATATCAGTAATACAGTTTTTAATGTTGTATTGGATTATAGCGTGATCAGTAGATTGAGGAAAGGAAGTATATATATATATTACCTATAGGTCAGATAGTTATTGAAATAACAATTAATCACCTATTCCACTTTAAGGGTTTACAATTTATAATAAAATCCTATACTCTTGAAATATTGTATTATAAATAATGATTATTATAATCATTAGTAATATAATAAGTATATGGTATAAGCTAGAATATGTGTATATATGAAATAATATATATATATATATATATATATATTATTGTTTACTAAGTTATAATATAGAATTTATTAACTTATGTTATATATAGTTGAATACTTATGTAAGTGGTATGTTTAGTAGTATATTTTAATTAAATAATCATAGTATACCAATGTATAATAATATTCTATAGAATATATGTGTACAGAACTATTAACAACTTTATTGTTGTAATAAAACAGTTATTTGTAAACAAATCTACCTATTCAGATTGAAATAATAAATATTATGTAAGTTCTCATGCATGACAATACAAATGATATATATATATAAGTATATTAAGCATTTCGATATTTTACATCGAATAACCAGTTAGTAAAACTATTAATATATTTAGTAAATCTATTAATAAATATCACTATGTTTATTTATTTGTTTACGTCCTGCATGAGTATTTAGTTTGTATTACCACTAAATCAATATTATATATCAATTATAAATAGTCATAGTTATCAATACTATAATATATTCATATTATATATTACATACATAATAATAATCTATTTTGTGATAATATATACATTGTTGGTGTTAAAAAGAATGCTGTATTACCTCACAAATTATATATTTACCTACCTATCCTATCAGTCGACAGTTTACTGTGATACACGTATTATTAAGTTAAACTTCTACTATTATTGGTGTCACGTGTAGTAAATTTATGTAAGATGTAGAGTTTTTTTGGTCAACCCCTTGGAGAAAATGATTTCTACTAACTAATTTCAAGTTTTTTTGGTCAACCACCGGTGGTTTGTATTTTTGGTCAACCACTTGTGGTTCAACCACTAGTACAAGTGTGTATGTATATATGTATATATATACATAATATATATTACATATATATATATATATATATATATATATATACCATCCGGTATCATTGGTATTCTATATTTAGACTACGATACCATGGTAAATGTATTGACATATGCAGGCATTCGATAGAGATGTCACTCAACCTACCGAAGTAGAGGTCATCATCATGGTCAAGGACGTTAACGATAACTACCCTATTATCGTTGTGAACAACATCAGTCCGGAGGTATGTGTGAGCGCATTCTTAGTCGTACTGGTAATGACGCATGCGACGGTATAAAGGGAGATACTCCGGTACTGAACTATAGTCCACTTTATCGTACTTTAGTCCACTTTATCGTACTTTAGTCCACTATAGTCACTTGATTGTATACTGATTACAATAAGTCACGTGACATCATTACTATTACGTAACTTAGTGATGATTAATACACTTAACACGTGGTGCAGACATCGCTATTCGTTACCAGCGAATAATAGATAATGTCACGTGTGCATGTAATGGAGGCTAGTTAAGATAAACAACCTTACCCTCATCATCATCAACATCATCATCATCACGGTCAATATAGAGATGTAAGTGTGTATTAAGACGTGTAGCCTAAGTGAATAGAGCACCGCACCGCCACGTATTCTAAGTACGAGTGCACCCAGTGCGCTATCGTTACGTAACGGTTGACCTTCACTCGTGACCTTCAGGTGAAGGAGAACCTAGCGGCCGAGGCGTACGTGACCTACATAAGTGTAGAGGATGCTGACCAGGGCGATAATGGCAAGGTTGCCTGCGTACTGGACACGGCTAGTGCGCATGTCTTCAAACTCTCCAAATATAACGATAACAATTACATGGTTAGACACGTGGTGTTATTACCTCACTGTTTACTATTATTGTTGTTAGTGCATCCGCTTTTATAGTTATAACTATAGTTATTAAGTATATATATATAGTAAATATAGGTATAATATCAGTATAGTATATGTATAATTTTGTTATTATATAATGTTATTTATTAGTACCGTTATATGCAATTTATTCATATAACAAATATATTTATGTAATATATATATATATAAAATGTAAAAAGTAATATTCCATTATTACAAGATAGTAATACAAAGCCCTTTGGTAATATATAGTAATTACATCAATAGAAATAGATGATATATGTTATGTTATGTAATAAACAGTGGACAATGTAAGTCCTGTCATATACTTATCTCTCTCGCGTGAGATGCCTACATAATACATACATGATATCATAACAATAGGCTGATAACAATAGACTAGGCTGGACATTATGACCACTAGGACCAGCGGTCATTGTTAGGTAGGAGGTGGTGATAGCACATGTATATAGATATATAGGTATATAGATATAGGTAGGTAGGTAGGTAGTCAGGTGGGTATTCAGGTAGATATGTATGTATGTAGGTATGTAGGTTGGTAGCTATACCTATAGGTAGTTATGTATGGATGTCTGAAGTACAGCACCGATGATAGGTTTAAGTAGTCACGTGTTATATAATTGACCACGTGGTACTGCGTGTGGTCACTCTAGCCTACTACTGACCACTACTTACCACCACTGACCACCTCTATAACACTCATTGTTTACATTGTCTTCTATATCGCGATCAGAGGAGGCGTATTTGTGATATAATGACGCAATCATCTCTTAGCGATGATGACGTCATACACACGTAATTGCATCTTAGTGCATTGCGTAATAACGCTGTATTATTTAATATTGCTTAATCTATTTATTATAATTATATTATATTAATACCTTTATATATAATTATATAGTTTTATATATATATATATATATATATATTATTAATATATTAAAATAAATGTCTCCATAAAATTTACAGTATTATCTTGATATTATGAATAAATATAAATGTTAACTAGAGATAATCATTTCATAACTTATATACTGATTGCGTAATACACATATTTAATTAAGTTATATAATACATTAACAATAACCTAAATGAAACTGTATGTAAATTTCAGCTGTACACAAAGAAATCACTAGACAGGGAACAACATGCAACGTATTATTTAATATTGACATGTTCAGATCTGGGGGATAAACCTAATTCTGTGACGAAAAATATTCAAGTTAGTATACATTATTAGTTAATATAATATTATAATCAATATATTATTGTGTTATATATTTTAAATATTATAAATATTAAAATATGTGATCCACATATTAATATTAAAAGTATATTTATATATTCATTTTATTCTCGGAATTTAGACGTTTATTAAATTTGTGAATACTTTTATCCCAAAGAATAATGTTTATTTACGATTTTTAAATCCAAACTCGTTCCTAAATAAATCTACTCTTATATATTACTAATATATGATTTAATTTATTTATTAATTCATATAAATCCAGGTCACCGTACTAGATGAAAACGACAACAGCCCTCGTTTCACTTCAGCGATTCACACAATCAGAGTGAAGGAGAACACAGCACGTGATACTATCATAGGGAGGCTGACAGCTAGTGATGCTGATACCATGAGAGACACACGCACTCGTTACAGACTGGATAAGTTAGCTGAAGGCATTATCGCTATAGATGTTATCAATGGAAGTATAATCGCTAAGGTTTTTATGACGTGGATATCACCTAATAGGGTAGAATCTACAATTATAATCGTAGATTAGTGAGGTATAGCGAACCCTAAATGACTAATTGTAATATCTTATTCAATATTCAATATATTTATTTGAAATTTTGTAATTAGGATAATATTATGGCAATCGATAATTTTTCTATTTTAAATTGTTGATATATTTGTATTGACAAAAATAAACAGGTGGTAGGTAATTGGATATATATACATAATATCCACCCCCTTCTCAATTACTGACACCCTCAAATATGCATGGTAGATATAACTGTGGTATTATAGTATCTTATTAAACTAGCCTATAAATAGATAACATGAATTACAAAACGCATCCAATTTATATATCAATGAATTTAAGTTTTAATATTTATATTTTATTTAAATTAAATTATATATTTCTATATTAAACTTTAAATTAACTGAATATAAATATAGTAATTCAAGGAATAAGTATTAGGAAAATCATATGGGTCGCTATAATTAAGATATCTTGGTTAATACTATTCCAAATTATAATATTTTTTAAATATTTATGAAAATAAAATTAATATACAATAGTATTCATAGCACTACTTTTCATGTTAATTAATACATTATTTACTATGAATTAAAACAAATTATTCTTTAAATATTTAAAAGCAAAACCAAAATATTATATATTATCAAATAATAATTGTAGGATTGAAAATTTTTTAAAACTTAATACTTATTCATATTTATTAAATATTATTTACCATTAAATTACTAACAATTCGTATATGTATATAATTATTTTATATCTCTTGGAGGAGGTATTAGGTGGTGTATTGGGAGGGGTCGGTAATTGATGAATGCCCCTTACTATTACTACTACTACTACTACTACTACTACTACATTACTACTACAATGCTGATTATATTATTACCATTACTACTAGCACTAATATTACCTACTACAAAATCTATTAATAATAAGTTTCAACTTTATATGTTTATAGATATATATATATATATATATATATATATATATATATATATATATATATATTTATATATATATGTATATGATATATTTATAATATAATATCTACAATATACATGCAATAGCAATATATTATTACTTATGTTTTATTCGCTATTATTATATAATAATTAGATATCGCATAGATAATTGTATTATAATTGTATTATTTGCATTATGTAACACGTTGTATATAGCCCATAGTTCAGTATACACATAGGATATATACAAATAAGAATTAGCAGCGACACATCTCTTGTAGAATGCACTAGAAGCAATTAGGTTACTTCCGGTAAAAACATCTCGTGTGATATTTACGTCACGCATGATAGTGTCATGTTTTCAATATTGCGCAATAGTTCAATCTTAGCACTTCATCTAAATTATTACATAACGATCAGTAATTCTTACGTGATATACTTGCTATTAGATATATCATATATGAGATATCAACTATATATATATATATATATGTATAAATATTTGATTAAATAGTAATATAGGTACATAATATACCTACATAAATGTCAATCACATATAGTTTATGTAAATAATATATATTAAATACTCTCTAATGTAGTTATAAATATAAGATATAGAGATATAGAGGTAGGTTTAATCTGCGTAGGCTAAGGTTATGTTGGATGTGGTATCAAGCTGAGATCAAGCCTAGAACACGACTCACAAATAGGCGCACGTGATAAACTAGCGGGGTTAATTAAACCGATAACATATGGCAGAACTAGTCCCCCTTCCCTACCCCCCACCGCTATTCGACCAGCTATATATTGTATAACCATCTATGAACAATTAATTAATTAACCCTTAGGGATATATATATATATACATTGACCTATTATTATATGTTAGTGTATAGTTATTTACTGGTACTGGAGTATTCTGTAGGTACTTATATAAATTGTATATGTATTATATATTAAATACTTATAAACATTTAGGAATATATATATATATATATATATATATATATATATATATATATATATATATATATATATATATATATATATATATACAGTAAAACCCTTCTACAAGAACATATGTTTTGTACCAGAAATGTGTTCTTGTAACGGGGTTTCTAATATTTTATAATATTGAAATATTGAAAGTGCATATAATTACTTATTAAATCTAAACTAAGGACTGTAAGAGAGTATAAATAATATATTATAACACAAATTAATCTTTTTGACGGTATTTAAGTTTATTTATTTAAAATAATGGAATAATATAGAAGTAAAATAATATACATAAAATAGAAATAAAACGAATAAAATAATATAAATGTATATAAAAAGAAAATAATTATGTGTAATATTAGTTAAAGTATTAAATCTAGTTAAGATAACCAACTATTGATTTCTGTCGTAGAATAATTTTACCGGTACAATAATCATGTAATTTATTAATATTATCATAGAATTGTTGAGAATATTCATTATCATTAGCAATAAATAACTTAAGTTTATTATACATATCAATGGCTTCTCGAGTTGTTGGAGTAAGTTATTCGTTGTCTTCGTTTGGGTAATCCTCTTCATCATCACTGCCGTTATTAGTATCATTTTGAACTAGCTGTACAATGTCAGCATCGCTAAGCACATCAGAAGTAATCAAACAATCATCACAGGATAAATAGTCGTCTAAGGAACCTATAGTGATTTATAATAATTAGTGATTAGAATATGATTATTATATTACTAACCAGTTGGCTCGAAGACAGTATTACGAAGAGAATCAAATAAACTATCAATATTTCCAATATCGCTCGAGTCATAGATCACAGTAGCGCTATCATCATCGTCAGCAACGTTAATAATGTTATCATGACTAAAATCCTCCCTACTTCACTTGATTTAACCCCTTCTTCAACTTCGTGAATTATTTTCTTTTTTAATTCTATAGTGTACTGTTTTCGTTTTGGCATTTTAAGAAATAATGAATATCATACTATAAAATATTGAATTAAATATAAAATATGCAGTTCTTGCATGATTGTTATTGGTCAATACATAATGACGTAACACCGCCTACTACTCGTAGGGTACCTATTACTTTATCTAGTATATGTTCGTTAAAGTACTCGCACCGAGCACTGCTCGGCGAGCAGTCGTTCAGTCAGTCGTTCATTTTGTAACCTACACTCAGATGCATTGTATTATGATTTAAATGTTATTCACTATATTAATTATTCGAAATGATTTCAATTTTACAAGATATTATCAAAGCCCGCATCAAGGGCTTAAATATTATTATAATTTCTTAAAATGTTCTTATAAAGGGGTGAAATTTCCAAAAATGTGTGAAAATTGTGTTCTTATAACTAGGTTGTTCTTATAACCGATGTTCTTGTAACGGGGTTTCTTAACATGTAAAAAGGTTGAATTCCAACCATTTGGGTAAAAAGGTGTTCTTGTAACGAGGTTGTTCTTGTAACGGGGTTTCTTGTAGAGGGGTTTTACTGTATATATATATATATATATATATATATATATATATATATATTTATATTTATAAATAATTAACATCTGAAATTATCTTAAATATAAACTTTTGTTTAGAATACATTTATAATTAATTAATTATTAATTCATTAAAAATATGTAGTTATTACATATATAGATTTTTATAAATAACATATTAATTTTCAAATATTCACCTATAATTGTATAGTATTTTATATAATTTGTAACATTTTAATATATGCTAATATATTTTTTAATTTATATTTTTTTAATATTTGTAATGATTTTGTTGTTAAATCTTTTTATGGATCGACATAAACATCCATGTAAATTCCATGGAAAACTACAATTATGGATGTTTCTTTTTCTAATATATCATAAACAATAAGTTGATTTTTAAGTGTGCACAAATTAACCTATTATCTAAACTGCTTGAAATATTTATTGACCCTATATATATTATGACTTTAAAGTTATATAAAAAGTTATAATAAATATCTCAATTATTTACACCATAATACGTATTCAATATGTCCTCTAGTCATAATATACTCTATGTAAATATTAGTATTCCATTAGTTTAACGAATATTATGTATTATATGTTATTCTTTTCATGTTAAGTATTCGAAAATGTATGTATATGCATTATAAATATGTAATATTTATTAAGTTAAAGTTTGGTTTATTTTATTAGTATCTATAGATACTAAAAAGTAAAGTAGTGTTTATTATAAATATTGACAAATAAGTAATTCTATATAAAGTGACATTCTTACCATAACAACAATGTGTGTATTGTTTGAGAGTAGATTACTGATAACATATCGTGTAATAACATGATAAGTACATTAGGGTTGTTGTTCTTAAGATATAGGCCACGCCTACTTTGTAAGTTATGTAATAGTTGTACCACAAGTTACATTCTATATATAGTCTATTTAATGTATATCTAATGTTAAAATAGCGTATTTATATATTACTAACAAACTGTTTGCTATTTAATGAAGGGTGACTTTGACTATGAAAAAAGAAAAAAATACAATTTCCTGGTTACAGCTCATGACAATAGGAATATAACACTTTATTCAAGCTGTAGATTACATTTAATTGTTATAGATGAAGATGATAATAGGCCAAAATTCAAGGTTACATATAGTCCATTGCCGTTAAAAATATGTTTGTTATTTTATGATAAAGCTAGTCTATTAAATTTTAATTTATATTTAGTAGTTGTATGTAATCAATTATTAAAATAATATTCAATACGAATTATGATTAATAGTCAATATTACTCTATTATTTAATACCATTAACATCTGGTCAACCAAGTCGATTTAAATTTATTTACAGAAATAGATAACATCAATAAATAAATAACTGATATATGTTAAGAATAGTGTAATATTTGTTTATCCTAGACACTCAGAATTTAATATTTTATAATACAAATAATAATATCGATAAATTCTAGAAAAAGAAGTACACGTTCAGTATTTATGAAAACGAGGCTCCCGGTACACTGACCGGAAAGGTCACAGCTACGGATGTAGACAGTGGCGACAACGGGCGTTTCCTGTACGAACTAGTTCCCGAGGCAGGCGATAGATTAGTCGAGTTCACCTTGAACTCTCGTACCGGTACACTGGTCACCCGAACCCGACTGGACAGAGAACGACGGGCCACGTACAGACTGACGGTCAGAGCGGTACCTAAACGGGTCGGGTCGCAACCCGGAGCGAGCGTCTCGGTCATGGTTCGCGTACTGGACCGAAACGATAACGCCCCTCGATTCCTATTCCCTGCCGAGGGTAATCGTACCTTGTACGTGTTGACCTCAGCACATGCCGGTGAGTCTGTGGGCAGACTATTGGCCGTAGACCCCGACCAACACCTCAACGGTCAAGTTCGCTACTCGTTACGTAATCTCTCTGACCGGTTCATAGTTCAGCCGGACACCGGTGAAGTACGCATCACTAGGACCGCATCGTCCACCGAGACCGAGGTGCAATACCTACTGGACGTTGTGGCTACGGATGGTGGTCAACGTAGCACTTACGGTCAAATGAGACTATTGTTACGAGGTAGACCTATATCTGGACGGGGCAACAGAACCGGCGCAGCACAATCTTCACGTCTGCTCAGCACAGGTTTCCTACTTGTCGTTTTCGCTATCGTAGTAGCCGCCATCTTTATTGCCGCCACATTGACGGCAGCCATGTTGTTCGTCGCTAGGAGACGGAGGAGATGTAAACAACAAAGATTTGAAGCCGATGCTACCAATAGCGAATACGCTGGATCTTCTAGCACTCAGGCAACAAACGGAAATACGGTGAAATTCTATAAATGTACTTCTATAGATGATCAACAAATTAATTTTGAAGGACACTCACTTACTCCCAAGGTTTGTGATATTTATTTATCATTATTTATATTCAATTAGATATCTTGTAAGAAAGATGACTTATATATTATCATGCATGAGTTTAATTGCCTTGGTATCTCATAATAATAGTAGTAATACAATAGTAGTAGTGTTATAATAACCATAATAACTAGTAACTTGTGTTATTACATGTATGTTAGACGTTACCAGCGCTACCTCACTGGTATTCTACTGGTACATTCAATGAAGCTACTGCATTGAGGGATCATGCTTCTAACAGTCCACTACTGCATCATTACACTATGCCACGCCCACATCACGTCACTCAAGCTCATACACCCTATTCCACATTAAAGGTTCTTCAACGCTATAGTTCTGTAGCTACTGTGTATTATTTACTTGTTTCCGATAGATGATATAGTGCGATATAGTGCGATATATATTATATTAAGAATTTAAATTATATAGGGGAAAGTCCCCGATTACCGACCCCTAAATGATTACTAGTAATAACTTATTCAATATTAAATATATTTATTTGAAATGTTGTTAATAGGGTTATATTATGGTAATGAATAATGTGGTTATTTTTAATTTTTGATATAATTATATTTACAAGAATAAAAGGGGGGTCGGTAATCGGATACCTGTTCCTAATACCGACCCCCTTCCCCTATTACCGACCCCCTAATATAATCGTGGTATACATAATTTTAGTATTATAATATCCAATCAACATAGTAGATATTCATAAATATAATTAATTATAACATGCACGCAATTATTGTTATTGAATTTATGTTTTAATAGTAATATTAAATTTAAATTTTTAATTTCATAGTAATTATATTAAAATAGTTTATATTATTATTTAATATTTAGTTATTAATCAGTATGTATATAATCGAATGGAATCATGAATCCTTAATCTATATCAATGATACACAATCAATTTATGACATATTTTAAAGTAAAATACTGATCTATTTTGATTGGATATTATAAATCACATGGGGGTCGGTATTAGGGTAATTTAGGGGGTCGGTATTAGGAAAATCATATTGTTTGCTATAATTAAGATATTTTGATTAATAGTTATTTAAATTGAATTATTTTTATAATAGTTATACAAATTGTATTGATCTACAATATTATGTGCAGTATTAAGTTTTCTTTTAATTAATAAAGTATTTACAATAATTTAAAAAAAGTTATTATTCAAATATTTAAAAAGTAAAAACAGAATATTACATTTTATCAAATAACAATTGTAGGATTAAATATTTGTTAAAACAAAATACTTATTCATATTTATCATTAAATTACAGTTCGTGTATATATTATTTTTTTATATATCTTATAGTTACTGAGATACGAGAGGGGGTCGGTATTAGGAGGGGGTCGGTAATCGGGGACTTTCCCCTAATATCATTATTTAATTATTGGATTATTTAATGTATATTATTATTAATAGTATTATTATAGTAGTAAGTATTATTAATATTATAAGTTTCACAATTGTGTATCGTAATTATATCTCATAAATTTAACTCAATATTTAATTTGTATCTAGAAGTTATATTAATATTAGGTTTTAACCTTATCGACATAAGCTGGATTAATAAAACGTAGTAAAATACATTATTAATACATTACTTATGTCAATTGATACAAATAAAAAATTACATATATATCTAATATATATATATATTATTTATTATACTGCATTTTGTATACAATACATTTAAATTAATTATATATTATATTTATTCAGAGAAATTCACAACATGAAATAATGTAATCTTTACATGAAGGACGAACTTCAAGATAACTCTTGATAATGACACATTCCTACATTTCTGTATGCATTGGTATTTTATTGTTGAGACTACGCAGCCGAAAACTACAGCTTATATGATAATTAACTATAGTTGAAAGCAGTGCATCCTATCGAATACAGGTTACTACTACTACTACCTCTACTAATATAGTAGTAGTAGTATACTACTATTATTATTATATATTTGTTAAATATATTCTAGTATAAATAGTATTCCTTTAATACCGAATATTATTAATTATAGCACTTAATTTAATATTTATATTTCAAAATTTCTAATTTATTATATTCAAATAATACATACAATTAATGAGTTACTTTCTAAGTAATTATTGCCATTGTTAATTGTGATACAATGTTAATCATATATTCTTCAGATCCCGAAGCGAGCATACGTCGTAAATACACTCACCAACAACTCACCCTCAAGTCCCACCCTCCAGCCCCATAAAGACATAGTTTGCCGAGCTGCAGTGACTAAGAAGATCGCGTGATTCAACAAGTGTTGCTCGGTGGATTAATCTAAAGTCAAAGTGGGCGTATTAGAAGAAGTTCTCGCCTGTATACTTCATTAGAAAGCCATGAGGAGTCAGCCCTACAGTTGTATATCACTACCGAGAATATGGCCACGTACCAGATCCATCGGTACATGTACTGCGAGGTACGGGCGAACCAATACCAGGTGATCATGGCATACACAACTCTGCACCAGGTCGTAACCCGGTGCGAAATACGGACCGGTACAGGACGATGTGTACGGTAACATCACTAAATGTCCGCAGTGAATAAATATAGCTACCAAGTGTTCAATAATACATCTCCAATGTGTCTCCGCTTTACCTTTATTTAATATTTATATGAACATATGTTATTAAATATATGTATATCTCACAATATACTATATTATATAGTATAGTATATAATATAGTATATTATGTATAAACTATATACTATAAAAATACTATATTTTTATCTGCCATTTTTATACGTGATTCAATAAATTTATATTATTATTATACTCTTAATTATTAACAAATTAATATATATCACACATTAATAGATTAACCTATGTATAGTTAGTAATCCTTTATTAATTAATTACATATTAATATGTAAACTGACCTCTTTAGTTCCCTAGCCTAAATGTGAAATATTAATACTTATATGACAACTAGTAAGATTTGTATCCGTCATCAAGTATTAGAAATATTATACACACGTTTAAACGTCAATAAAATATAATGTTAATAAACTAATAAATTAGTATGAATTCTAAATGTTAAATAGTAAACCCCAGTAGGGAGTAATAACCACCTCTGTATCCAGCTCTACACTGTACATATAAGCTACATGAATACACTCTATAGATACGTATATATGTTATATGAAACCACGTATTCTGTATAGTGTAGTAGTAATAATTAATGTTTATTTTAATAACCTATAGTTTTATAAGAATAATACGATATATTATATAAAATAGTAAATTTAATAGAAATAATATTATTATGAATAATGTATTGAAACCATTAAAAGTAAATTAAAATCATATATAATATTACTTTACTAATATACATGTGTCAATGTAACGGAGCACAAGTCACTAAGTTTAAGCAATGAATACTAGTTAAATATAGGTACCATTCACCACGTGGTATGTACAGATACATCATTAAAGTTAACTTTAAAATAATCGACTGTATCAAAATACGTTTCTTTAAATATTAATAAGTTTGACCAATATATTCTAATATACATATTTGCTAATTATATATATATATATATATATATATATATATATATATATATATATATATATATATATATACTAATTTGTTAGGCCTATACTTATATTTATAAATTTAAATCTTATATCTATTATTAAAATATAACACACTGATATTCATTTATACCTTCTAAATTATAATAACTAATTTTAGTCACATAATAATACATGTAATAATGATAAAATGTAGTTCATATAAATAAAAGTTAATGTTATCTGTACGATTTATTTTAATAACATCATATTCCTAAATAATGTATATTTTAATATAACATATATATATAAATTTAATTTGAATTTCTAATGGCTTTTGTTGAATCATAAGCTATAATATGAGCTATAAAAAAGAATAATTTTCATATATTAACTATACAATATAATTAGTAATATTAAGCTTATAATGACATGATATATTGGTAATTTATTTTTAAATCATAATTATATTAGTATTGATGGGTTCCGGACATTGCTTTGTTTAATTGTAATAGTTTTCTTATTTTCATATTGGCATTTACTTATAATTAATTATAATTCATTATTTATACCTATAGGTATATGATATATCATACGAATAATTGAAGTTGGCGAGTAATCGAAATTAGTATTTGGGTGGTCATAAAGTCGAAAAATAAATATTAATATAATAATTCTATCTAGAGAAAGCTGGGAGATAACACAACATGATGGAATAGTAATCAATAAGATAAATAACATATAGGTTTACAAGAATAGAAACAAGTGGACGTGTGGTAGTATTCCGTGTATGGCGAATTCTAATTGATGAAAGTTGGAAATTATAGATATGTTTCACCTTAGAAATATTACTGGAGATTTATAGAGTTATAGAATAATCGCATCTAGTATTTTCTATCTTTAACCACATATAAGTGATGTCATTATATATATAGGGGAAAGTCCCCGATTACTGACCCCCTCCTAATACCGACCCCCTCTCGTATCTCAGTAACTATAAGAGATATAAAAAAATAATATATACACGAACTGTTAGTAATTTAATGATAAATATGAATAAGTATTTTGTTTTAACAAATATTTAATCCTACAATTGTTATTTGATAAAATGTAATATTCTGTTTTTACTTTTTAAATATTTGAATAATAACTTTTTTAAATCATTTTAAATACTTTATTAATTAAAATAAAATGTAATACTGCACATAATATTGTAGATCAATACAATTTTTATAACTATTATAAAAATAATTCAATTTAAATAACTATTAATCAAAATATCTTAATTATAACAAACCATATGATATTCCTAATACCGACCCCCTAAATTACCCTAATACCGACCCCCATGTGATTTATAATATCCAATCAAAATAGATCATTATTTTACTTTAAAATATGTTATAAGTTGATTGTGTATCATTGATATAGATTAAGTATTCATGATTCCATTCGATTATATACATACTGATTAATAACTAAATATTAAATAATAATATACACTATTTTAATATAATTACTATAAAGTTTAAATTTAAATTTAATATTACTATTAAAACATAAATTCAATAACAATAATTGCGTGCATGATATAATTAATTATATTTATGAATATCTACTATGTTGATTGGATATTATAATACTAAAAGTATGTATACCACGATTATTTTAGGGGGTCGGTAATAGGGGAAGGGGGTCGGTATTAGGAACAGGTATCCGATTACCGACCCCCCTGTATATTCTTGTAAATATAATGATATCAAAAATTTAAAATAGCCACATTATTCATTACCATAATATAACCCTATTAATAAAATTTCAAATAAATATATTTAATATTGAATAAGTTATTACAAATAATCATTTAGGGGTCGGTAATCGGGGACTTTCCCCTACACCAATAATGTATGGTTATAATACGTTAGCGATATAGATAAGAAAGATAAATAGGTTTATAAACTTATTAATATATATATATATATATATATATATATATATATTAATTAATATTAATAAAGAATTAATTAAAAATGTTATGTAACTGCTATAACACGTAAATGTAAACAATAATGACAGATTCAATACTTTAATTCCAATTTAATATACAAATACTACTATAGTTTTGTATTGATATTTAAATTAAAGGATACATATATGCTAACAAATACATACCATTTAAATAAAATTAAAAACATGGTATATGAAAATATTTCTATTTCTAATATTATGATAACATGTTGTAAATAACTATTTAAAATATTAACTTTAACTCCAGTTAATGTATTTAAGTTTAAGTTACGTAATTATTAGCATACTTATTTATTCCAATAATATATTATATAATTATTGCATTACTCTCCTTTGTATCCCTGTTGATGATATTTACCATAGGTATATACATACACTCTCGGTATTTAATAGATACTATATACCTATGTTTTTAGTGTTTTATCTTTAACATAGTATAAGTATAATTTGTTATTGCATGTGTTTATGCAATATTTCCCTCAACAGTTCAATAAATAACCATGGTTTGCAAACTAAAACGCTTTGATAATAAACCATATTTTATTATATAATAAAACATATTTTATTAGGTGAGATAATATATATATATCTATATATATATATATATATATATATATATATATATATATATTGAAAAGTTAATATTATCATAAAATAATATATATACAATTGTAGGGGAAAGAAATCTAATACGGAAACTTTAACAATAAATGGTTTTAATATTTTATGACTCATTATTTGTATTCAAAAATTACAATATATTAATATTATATGATTATAGATATTATTGTGATTTTAAAATTTGATTTAATCTTTTAATTCCATAGATAACGGGGGTGTCCGTATTCAGTACCCATGTCCGAATATGGACACTCCATATACCACTAAATAAACTATATATTATTGATGAATCAATCAGACAAATTACAATTACATTATTTATAATTAATTTTATGAATAATTTATTCTAATTTAATTAGTTAATAATTTATTTATTTTTATTATTTTTTTAATTAATAATACAATTTAAGTATCTTAATAATAACAAATTTAGATTTAGCTTTATTGGTGGTATTTATATTATAACGCACATGATTTTTATGAAAATCAGAATAGTGTATACGCTGCGCGCTGATTGGTTATAGGGTGTCCGTATTAAGATATCTAGAGTTTCCGTATTAGGGACTTATATGACCTCTAGATATATTCTTATAACTTAATGAATAATTTATAACAAATATAGAAATTATATATATAATTTTTAGAATGCTTTATTTTTTAATAATATATTATTATATTTTATATCGATACATTTGTATATTCTTTAGAAGGTTTTAAGTTGACATTTTTTTTCATAAATATAAAAACATAATACTAAAATCAGTTTATTGGATATATCAGCAGTATTTTGAATAATAAAAAATAAAAAATACATTTTTAGACTATTTATATAATTATGAATATTTTATTAATTAAACATTTTGTTGATGGATTTATAGTTTCTGAGATACCGAGAATGTCCGTATTTAGAACTTTCCGTATTCGGTTACTTTCCCCTACTTAAGTATTAAATTGAATATTGATATTCATTTTAAAGGAATATTTTAATAGTTTATACATTTGAATACAAATTCCACAGTATGATATTGTTTAGAATTTGTCAACCGGTATTAAACTATATTTAAGAATAATACATATAGTGAGTCATGTATTAATTAATGTAAGTAAATAAAATAAAGTATATATGATTCATATTCAAAATAAACCGTATTGGATATGCTTAAATGTGTGAAATATGCTATAATTATCTAATGGGAATGTACGCCATTACACGTGTAACATTACATAATACTAGAACAATAGGTGAAGGTCACATGTAGATTACATAATTCACACATTACGTAATACTAAGGCCACCAATCAGCACTCGAGACACTTTAATTCATGCATAATTAAGGTTCACCACCACCACATTAACACCACCACATTAATGCAGTGACATGATTACATTACCATACACGTGACTATAGTTACTGAAACTGTACTGTAGCTAGATGCGCATGTGTAATTCAGATATATATTGGTAAATATAAATTACGCATGATTAATTACTAGTGGTTGTTTAATATTATAACTATTTTATATTAAATAATTATTAATAATTATTAATAATAATGAATAACTATTATATAATCACTATGGGAAAGATGTGATATAATCAACTCCCGGATGTCATAAAACAGTTACTAGATTTCATATATTATGTATATTGGTATATTGATAATTGTCTACATAATTTACTTATATATATATATTCGGCATTCCACAATCATACGTTATTCAACCATTGTTATTTCCAATGATTTTACGAAGTAAAGATATGTCACTTGTATCTATTTGTGAGAAACAAATTTTAATGCTGATTAGTTTGAAATATAGGTGGAAATACTATTTTTAAATAATTTCAATAGCGAATTATCAAAGTATTGTTACATAATACTTTAGAATGTCACAAAATATATATAATTTTACATTGAAAATGGATCGAAATATAAAATATAAAATATATTGTATTTATCAAGTATGGCTCTATATTTCACGAAAAACGGTTCCAATTATAACAAATTTTATATTCTTAAAACAAACTCTAAATTAAATATGTATTATATTCAAAAATGTACATAATTTTTCATTTATAATAGTAATATATTTTTCAAATTGACATGTAAACAAATATAAACTAAAAATAGAATTAAAATAAATAGTTTCCAGTACAGGTGTCGTAATTTTTCATTAATTTCACAAATTCATTAGTGACGTATCTTTCCTTCGGAAAATATATGTTATTTATTAAATACATATATTAACGATACATTAACTGTATTCATAATTAATAGTCTATCATAATATATAAATTATAACTAATTGTATTTAAAACTCTTTATAAATATACACAGATATTAAGTATTAAATAATTCACAAAATAATATATATTACTATTTATTATATATACATATATGTATATGTATACATATACTTTATATATAGTTTAGTTTTTTGGAATACTATATGTTTAATTTTAACTACTATATATAGTGTTTAATATATTATGTATTTTTAGTAAAATTAAATTATAAAATATTAATTAAATTATCTAGTTCTCGGCTTGAGTTGATTATCTTACTTGACGCAAGTATTCCTAAATATGTTAATTTCGATATAATTACGTAATACATTATATCATTATATTTTAATGTACATTATATCAGTTGAGAATAATACCATATGACGTAATATTCACAATCATGTTTGATAATCGATAATTACGTGATCACTATTTATAGGGGCGTGGCCTAGCAATGTATCGTATACCCAGGAGCGTGATTAGAGATAACGCCCCATTTCTAGCCTCGGTTCGGGCTGACGACTGGTTACGCTGGTCGGGTCAGGCTATAGCGCTGAAGGCGTTCTCTCTCGTGCCTCCTCCTAGGGGAATATAATATAGCTAATTGTTATTATATCTATCTGTATCTCTTACATCTATCTCTCTTATAGGATATGTCACGAGGCCTTAAGGAAAGCCTCCTTATTATTAGTATAGGAAAATATGATCACTGTCATGATGAATATGTTAGGACACGTTTAAGGACACGTATAGGACATATACTTTTATATTGTATGTAATAATTGAATTTATAATTATGATAATATATTAATAAATAATAATTTAAAAACAATTTCATATATTTTAATTGTATTCAAATTAGCTAATTAGTTATTACTAATTATAATATACTTAAGAATAATTAATTAATTCATAACATATAATGATAATGTATTACTTATGAACTACTACCTGGTCTTATAGCCATCTTAGTACGTTCATTTCATGCGAAGTTACATATACCAATACGAACAAGCATACACTATTTCAATAAACAATATCGAATACCTATAACCAATACCAACTACATATTTATATTATTTATAAATTAATAGTATAATTTAAAAAAGTAAATTATATACTAACTAATATTATAAAGGAATACAATTATTACATACTATTCTAGTCTTTAATTACTTTTATAATAAAGCTAGATTATAATCTTCACCATGGTGTTATAACACCTTTTGTAATGCGCATTATCTTCACATATTAATCTTATCGATAATAAGGGGTTAATTATATTACATCATTGTCGAGGTTAAGGGGATTCGCGGCCTTTTAGGTATACAATGTATTAAGATAGGAGATATTTTTTTTTTATGTATTTTAAACAATTTTAAAATATTTTCAGCACCTAGGGTTTTGATCCGATTTCAATTATGTAAATTGCATATTGTTAACCAATATAATGTTAATGAAACTTGCTTATTTAAAAAAAAAATGGTTTACTGAAAACCCAAAATATTTTAAGACAAAATATGCTGATAAATTAAAAAAAAAATTGTAATTGTTATAATTTTGTATATGTTATACTATGTCTATTACATTTCTTTTAAGAAAGTTTTATTATACATATAATAATGAAGATACTGTGAAAAATTCATCAAGTTTAGATAATTATTGAGAGGGCTGAAAAATTTCTAAGATTAAAAATTAATTAAATTCAATATTCTGAGTAAATCGAGTTTAAAGTTTGACTAGATTTATTTTTAATTTAATGGTAATATTTGTTTATTATTTCTACCTTTGACATCATTTATAGAATTATACTATTATAGAATACCACACTAATATATCCATAGAGTTATTATTATAATATTTATATTATATTACCAATAATTGCACATAATAAACTAATATTTATGACATTTAAAAATAATTAATGACGCAATCTCAATTACTTTGTTTATAATTCGAATTTTACAGCCAATGTAATGCGTTCATTTGATATCAATCCGTTAATTATAGATGTCGCTAGTTGACATCATATTATATAATAGATCGTATATAACACTGCATTTAAAATTATTTAAAAGTATACACTTATAGATATAATATTATAAATTTAAAATATGAGTATTTTGCTATTATTTATGCCATTTTTTTACAACATTTTTTTTTACCAATTAGGTCTTGTACTAAACTATCAAATTTTATCATTTATAAGTCTTTATTTGCTCTACAAGTTTCAGAGAATATTAAATATATATTAAATAATACTTTTATCAAATAAAAAAAAAAAAAAAAAATGTATTTTCAAAGCGTTTCAAAAGGCCGCGAATCCCTTTAATTATCACTAGAACAATAGATCTGTGGTGATAAGTGCCCGCTGACTCGCTTGCCCATTGTTACACGAGAAGTACAAAGGGGGCGTGGGATTACGCTAGTTGATTACGTAATCCTGTAGCTAATATAGTGACGTAATAGTGACGTAAGAGATAGTCGGTGTATGACTAACAGAAGAAGAATATATACTGCGGATGATAGAATTCATCGCAGATGTTTGCGTCATGGTTACTAAGGCTCGACACTTGAATTAAATAACATGTGAAACCTTCATAGTGTCACTCTGTATCCTAGCTAGGGTAAGGGGGTTATGTAAGAAGATGTTCTCCCACGGGTGATTCGATGAACCGCCCACTGAATTAAGTTATTCTAAAGATACGATTTTAATTTATTTTCAGGATAATATTCTACTATTTATATTCGAATTATAAATACTGAATTATTTGCCCTTTCTTTACCGTTATCGTGTGTCATTTTGTATTTAATAAATCATATGATTCTGTCGTCTGCGTTATTCATGAATAAACAAGTATAATTGGTGAACTATAGTATATAGCAGTAGGCATAACTATATGGCTATATTAAAGGAAATACACCTACAGGTATATATAAATAACACATTGATATAATTCAACATATATTTATAATTATATAAATACATCTCATTCAACTTAAAAAATAAATATATATATATATTATAATACTACGAAATATTTTTAAAGTTAATAGATAATTATATATTTAATATATATATAATATATATATATATATATATATATATATATATATATATTCTACCAGATAAGTAATTATTCGTTTTTCTCTAATTGCAAAATATCTATAAAATAATAAATTCTATAATGAGATAATTATAAGAACCATAATATCTAAAATAATTATATTTATTACTATAATTTACTAAATTTAATAATTATATAGAAGTAGTTTAATTTACAAATACAGAACATTATGTATTAATATTATATTATAATTATGCTGTACTTTCACTAAACGTACTTAATCGTCTAACACTCGACCGACCTACTTCACGAGAAACTAGGCCATTGTTCAGTACTACGAGTATTACGTAACACTGTGTTCCATGATTACGTAACCACAACGAGGACATCATGTTCACCTATTTAATCCGGAAACGCCTCGCTAACCGGAAGTTCCCTTAACACCAGTAGATTTGCACTACATCCGTTCTAGGCTATCGATGTAAACATACTTGTGCATTAATGTATTTCACATTACGATTATCTCGTTTTATATAAAGTGAATGTATTTATTGTATATTATCATATTGGTTATATTAATTTAATATATATATATATATATATATATATATATAAATAATGACAAATATAATTATTTATTAAATGGTCAATAATTATCATATATGGTTGTATTAAACATCCCATAAAATATGCATTAGTACATATCATTAGTATTATTAGTATTAGCATATTTAAACATCACCAGTATAATATAATATAATAAAATGATTTAATTTAATTTAATTTTATTTTAATATTTTAGATTATTTAATACAATATTTACCATATACAGAAGTAGAAGTGTGTATATATAAGATTGTATTATATTATCACAAAATGAATGAATGATATTTCATTTGATTTATGTTGTTGATGATATTAATATTTACTTTGTAATGTGAGCGTTGTAAATGTGTGAAGGTGATCAAATACCTCACTGTTATGTTTACACACAGTAGCACTTCCGGCTCTTTGTTTTATATATATATATATATATATATATTACATATTACATATTACATACGCCAACACAAATATCTATACATTACAGCATGCGTGTCAACACTTATTGGAGTAGCCGAGAATCACGTGGTTTCCTCCCGTTCATCTTCTCTTCACGGCGGAGGCTGCTTGCTAAGAGACTTACTTCTAGCTAGTGCAGCCTCCACATAGTCGAGATTCCCCTACATCACGCCCCCTATCGGTAGACTTAGTCGTAACTTATAAGTAAGGTCAAAGTTGAAGGGTGTATTATGTACACATGTGCCCATTATTTAACTAATAACTAATAATGTATTAGGTTACCGAGGAAACGTTATAACGGGTAAGGGGGTGTGACGTAGCAACATGTAATAGATGTTCTGTTAATCGTGTAATTTAACTTATAACACTTGTTGATTATTATTATAATAATTATGAACACGATATCGGTAGTTTTTATGATAATGATAAAAATAATATTTATAACAAAAATTATAAATATAATTATAATAATACTGATAATAATAATGATAAATATAATAATGTATTATATATATATATATATATATATATATATATATAAACTTAATCTTTTTTTATAAACAATATAATTCAATTATATCAGTTATTTTTAAATAAACCTATAATATACGAACTAAGTAAAATATTAACCTATAAATACATGTTTATCTCGTATCATATTTAATTTTATAATTATAAACTTGATAGGTAACTCCTAAATAACAAAAATGTAACTCACCTTTAAATAGAATAGTTATAATCCTTAATACTTACCAATAATCACATATTTATTTCTTATATTAAATTATTTATTAACTAATATAGATACTATTTTGAGAATATAAATTATGAATATTAATTTCCCAATAGAGTAATATTTAATATTCCAAAAACCTAATGTATGTTTAGTTTATTCCTCATAAACAATAACATAACCTATACAAGGTAGTAAAGGTAATTTATGTAGACCACTGATCACCTGTTAGGTTTACATTAACACTATTAACTTGCAGTCGATATAATGCAAACACTTTATACTAAGTAAACAAATGCATCATGATCTTTGTATTGTATATCTTCCATGGACATATATATTACATAAACAATATTATTTATATCTTATATACTATAATAAATATAGAGTATTATAATACTAAATTATATAATCTGAATTTAATAAGAATAAATTACTTGTATTTAATATATATGTATTAATAAACAAATTACCTATATGTAATTTTTTGTTAATATCAACAATAGTATGTGTATGTATATATATTCGTTATTGTATGTATATTATTAGAAGTTGAATTTTATACAAATTGAATATAATAGTATTCCAAAGATATTTCTAAGCTTTTTTCGCAAAATCTTTGACTATTCCATAATTTCCACTTATAGCATACAACCCTCTACACTACAATGTATCTGAATACCTATCTGAATACAAGAGAGAATATAACTCATATTATATAATATAACCTATCTATACCTATACTATACATATATTATTCAATCCACTAATATTGATGTGTGATATATATCGGCCCCTGAATATAGAATATATACTATATAATATATGCTTCGCTAAATCTACTAAGTAGTACTACTTTGTGGAGGTTACTAATATTATATATATTAATATAATATATCATATATTATATCATATAGTTAATCAGGAAAATTGGTTACGTTATAAATATCATACTTTATAGTAGAGTGTACATTATTTAATTAATTATCGATATATCAGATACTCTACATCTCAGAAACCCCACCAATTCAGATTTTACAAATGCTAGTGTTATGTTGTACCTATATATAAATACATGTAATAAGAATTAGATATCTCAGAAACTAAATTTATAGATACATTTCTTCTTTCACTTGAATTATCAGATATCGAGAGATTACAGTGTATATATATATATATATATATATATTATCAGAGTTGGTTTAAACATCCGGGTAATTGTAGAGCTTATATTTATCGTTACCCTTATCATTCTGAAAAGTCTAGAAAAAGTAAAATTATTATTGGAATAATAAATTCCTAAAAAAAAGACTACAATAAAAAATCAAAATGGACAAGAAAGGTTAATAATAGTAAATATACGACAATTTAATATAAAGAATAATATATATATGTAAATTGGCAAATATTCAAAAATAAATTTATAAATGATCTACACAAAGTAACAAATATTTAGTTAGTTATGAATTGAATGAGAATATGTAGAGATAAATTATGTATTTATTTAATATAATACATATTAGATTTTTTATGTAGATAATCGAAACGTAATTATAGAATAAAATATTGATAAAAAGAAGAAATTAATGTAAAAGTCTGAGTAAAGATAAAATGTATTAACAATTTTTACTTATTAAAAATTTAAAAATATTAAAATATAATTTGAGGTAGAAAATAATAGTAAATCAAAAAAATCACGAGGTTAATATATAGATAATAATATTATTACAGAAAGGAAAATAGATACTAATTTTTGTTATCAATATATAATTCATTACAAAGTCTTGGTCTACATGATAATACAGAATTATTCATATACATATATTTATTATAAGTTGGTATGAATTATCAATAATTTTAATGACCTCACTACTTGTGATAGGAGATACAAATAATGAAGTATAGTTATTATTTGTAAGGTATTCGTTGAAAGATGTATTATGCGAACAAATGTTTTAGCTAATTTATTACCGACTTGCATGAAGTGTTCATTATATTTATTCGCTATTCTTTCATCTTTTATTTCCTTTCCATGTATATCAAGTTCTGATATTTGTGGATGATTTTTTTGTATGGGATTTATCAATGAATTTAAAATTTACCATGTAGTTTTAATGGATTTGCTGTTATCTAAATATTTAGTATACAAATCCTTTTTACACTTTCTTATAATATTCGTGAGATCATTTTTATAATTTTGATATATCCTAAGATTATTATCTTATTGATTATTTATGAATTTTATATAGAGATTTTGTTTTTTTACATGATTACTTTAAACTTTTTGTAAACAATGAGTATCTTATTTATGATAATTTTTGTTAAATTTTTGTTTTTTAATACATTTTTTATCATAAATGTTACTAAAATATGTTATAAATAGATCAAGATAAATATTTATATCTTCAGATTTTATAAATTATCAGTTTTCCTCATCAATTTATTTAATTAATTCATTAATATTATTAGTGTTATTTATATTGTGCGCTATAATTGGAAAATGTTGTTTACATTTGAAACGTGTTTTATTTAATTTCATTAAGATAAAATTTGGCAAATGAACAATAAATTCATATTGTAAAATACCCGATGAAATATAAGCAAAATTTCCATTATGAAAAATATTATCAATCAATGTAGAGCTATTATTACTGATACGTGTTGGTTGATTTACGGATTTAAATAGGTTTTGTAATTGCAATATGCTTAAAAAAGAATCTGTAATAGTATTGGAATTAAGTGACTATTATAGTCCCCACAGATAACTATATATTTAACATATAGTATACATTGAATTTTTCAATACAATTATTTAGATAAACAAAGGAATCTTTTTCCAATGATATATATATATATACATGTATATATATATATATATATATATATATATATATATATATATATAATATTACTTTATTTATAGGTTGTGATTTATTAATAACATTATATTGCATATTATATTATGACATTTATATAAGAAAGCTTTCAATCAACAATTATAACGGTTCACATGACAAACACTGTAGATATGAACTTCACATGTCACAATTATGTAATATATTAAATAGGTGATGCCGGGATGTTTTTTTATTCCTAATATAAATAATCATATAATTATACATTTATAATTTAGATAATATATATATATATATATGTGTGTGTATTGTATAAATATAAGATAATTAATAATGCATACGAGTTATTATCATGACATGTTAGTAGTGTATGTCCATGGACATAGCATGGTAATGTACGTCGTAAAATAATACAATAACTGATTGTAAAATATTGTGACACATAATTATATTCAATTATCAATAATTTACATATATGTATATTAATATTAATAATAGATATATTTGTATGTATATATATGTATATATATATACATAATATGTATTACATATCCTACTTATAATGTTTTTATTATATTAGTATTTTCTATACATATATTTAGATCTTAAAATCTAGAAATGATGGAAATATTTGTTAATGCATGCATCTAGGATACATCATACTACTTGTAATTCAATAAATAACTATATAAATGGATTTAATGTAACGTATACGTATATAAATGTATCAATATATATATATATATATATATATATATATATATATATATACTGAATTGGGCAGACATTTCAATTTATTTGCATGACTTATTTTATCGGTCTATAATTCATTACTTTGTATACACTCATGTGATTACATTTTATAGCATCGTTTGATGAATATATATATATATATATATATATATATATATATATATATATATACACACATATATATACACATATATATATAAGTATAAATATATAAGTATTTAATTATATTACATTCGTATGTTGTATGTTACCCATAAACTAAATATATTAAATATTAAACTACTTAGATATGTATAATATTATAATTATATATGTATTTTATAATTAACTATTATACATAAACCTAAACAAACATATTTCTATTGTAATTGTCATTGTTTTTTATGTGGTGGAGTCCTTTCATGCCATCAAATGAACTTGAATCAAGTTGTTCACTTATAACAATATATCGCTCTAATATCCCTTCGAAGCCATTCTCGTGTTAAGGCATCCATGGATATGTCGAGATCTGATCATTTATGTATACACATTATAAAAGATGAATTATAAATAATAGTTTAAGACCTATTTTAATCGTCCGGATGAGGCTTGAACTCGCGTCCTATATTATACTACTTATGTGTCTTAACAAAGCTGATGCCTTAGCAAACTGAGTCACACAGGCAGTTATAACTAGTTATATATATATATAAATGTATATTTATAATACATTATACAAAATATAATATAAATAGTTTCAATTGTTTATTGATTAAAATATTATATAATAAATTACACAAATATTTACATGTACATTTGCTTATGTGGATTTCTAAATCAAATACATACAAACTACAGTTATCAACATAGACATACTGATATCATAATCAATATGATTATACCAGAAGGGCTTTATTATGATAACTCCAATATAACAGGCACGTTGTTTATAATTCATAAAACAAACAACATACGTCAGTGATTAATTGTTCTCCACCGGGAAACAACGGCTGCATTGTTGTTAGCCCTCCCGTAACAATAGAACGTATTACATAACAGTGTGATAACGTAATAACTGCGCACATAGTAACACAAGTGTGTGTAGTGCTAGCCTAAGTTAGGCCCATTAACCGCATAGGTCACGTGTCTGTAACAATGTGGGCGTGTTCAACACAAGAGATATTAAACACGAGGTACACCTACACTGGAACAGTATTTACTATATTTACTATACTGGAGAGGTGCAACTCTCTGGAATAAACTTCCCCAATCCATACGCAAAGAAGATATGTCAATAACCACTTTAAAATATAAACTAAAGGAGCTATTTAAACGTTCCCCACTAAAATACCACTTATCTAACCCTCTTTGAAATGTAATCGTGTTATTATATTATTATTATATTATTATATTTAAGAATGTTATTTTATTATATTATTTTTACGGATGATCGTTAAATCATCCGGGAACCCACACCTGTAAACTGTTCGACAAACAGTAAAACACATTGTAGAATGCTATATTAATATTTGTGTATAAATAAATACTATTACTACTACTACTACTATATACGTGTTATCCCGATAAACGAAAGTGTTGATATAACGTGCTTAACACTTTTCATTTTTAAATTGCTCTTAATTCTTAATTAATGCATGTTTTTGGAATATTCTAAGAATATATAATACATTTATGATCTAATTTACCATATTATAACAATAAATTATCTCAAACTTGATTTTATTTCAAAGGTGTTAAATTGAACATTTTATTTGTAATGAGTATGAAACATTTATAAAACAAGTTTAAGACAATGTATTATTATATTATGGTACATTAGATCATACATATACTATTAATTATAATTATTCTAATAATTATTAACATATTCTAAACCATTCATTAATTAAGAATTAATAGCGTTTAAAATAAAAGTGTTCAACTCGTGACAAAGTATAGGTGTTAAGCACGTTTCATCAACACAATGGTATACTGAGACATCACTCAGTGTATATGTAGGGTGGATAAGGATGCTAAAGTACCACGTGCGTACCCTTACCAACAGGCACACCTATAGATAAGGTATACCTTCACGTATAAAGGGGCGTGGTCACACTAATATTCTCTATACCTGCACGTATAAAGGGGCGTGGTCACACTCTCTATCGAAGTGTAGTGATAACTACCAGTAAGTATAACGTACACAGACTTTACATGCGTTATGGCCGCCATGTTGAGATTATCCGGCAACATCGTTACTCCTTATACGGATATACCACTATATATATAGTAGTAACATATTATATAATATTACATCACCGCTTATCAGCTAATATTGCAGGACTGTAAAGAGGACATGTATAACGTAATGTATTGCCGTCATGATGATGTGTAGTACATAGTATGTAGTATGTATTACATACTATAGACTAACTAGAACAATACATCCATTGTAGTGCGACATTCTCCCTTTACTTATATACATACACGCGTGTAACATGTGTTAATAAGTGTGATATAATACGTTATGTAATACACGTTCATAATAAAGAGGATTATTACGTAATCACATTTTTAGGAGATTAATGAAATAATCTCATAGATTATACATTGTAATGTTTAATGGATAATATATATATATATATATATATATATATAAATATATATATATATATATCCTATATATAGTATATATATACTACATTAAATATTATTATACACACACACTAATACACGTATACACGATACATGTATTAGTGTGATATTCCTTGTGAAGCAACTAGCCAATTCTGACTAGGACAGGACATGATTAACTTCATCGTATACCTCTACCAGCTCAGGTGCTGCCCCTGGCGGTGACGGTGGTGAACTGATACCCTTACGTTACATTACGTAACAGCTCGGCTAGGTGTTACGTAACTTTACACCGCCTTCATATGACGTAATAATCACGTGGCTTCTTCCGCTGCTACAGTACTTCCGGTTGGCCGATTACTATTCTATTGTATACGTTAATACGTGACACTGCCTACATTGTATACTTTGTTATTCATATTCACACGCTAGGTGTTGCTACTGGTGAATTATGAGTCATAAGTTATGACCTTATTCGTTAATTGTAATATATGGTTTTAAACATCTATAATATACATTATATATATTATATATTAGATTATAATATATACTTAATATAATTAAACAGCATGAACTTAATCACATTACCAATACGACGTATATCATACGCCCAGTGTCAGCCCTGTCACATGTGATGTCACGTGATATACATATCAGCTGACATGTACGCTTGCATGTCAGATGTCACGATAGAGTGACATATAACGACATATATTGTTATGGTAGTACCATTAAGAATATTTAAACTAGTTAGAATATGTATAATGTGTAGGGTTACACACATACATAGAGTGCCTATCAACATATGTCTGTTACACGTCTTAGCCCGGGTTCTGTACAGACACGGTGAAGACGGAGTAAAAAGATATCCGACCAGATATAATAATATAATTCTTAAAAGTGATAGAAATGGGCGTATCGTATTCGCTTGATTGACACTCGGTAAGTAGTGGGCGTGACATTGAGATATTTCTCAGTGCTATGGATTCATTCAACAATATCATATAGTAAGCAATAGATACATCATTTACATTTTATTATCTGAATATTATCTTAATGATCACGTGATATAAATTATGGTACATCGGATTATTTATTTTATTATTGGTTAGTTATTAATTATAAATATTATATATATATATATATATATATATATATATATATATATATATATATATATATATATATATATATACATTAATATACTTATATATTAAAAGTACACATTATTATAGCCAATACAATTCATATATATATATATATATATATATATATATATACTATAGTATGTGATTAAGGATATATATATATCCTATAGCATATATGCTCAATATTATTAGAGTATTTAAATTGATTATCTAATAATAAAATATATAATATATATTAAAATAAGTATGTAAATAAATATATTATTTATAAATATATATATATATATATATATATATATATGTGTGTATGGATGCATCGAAATGTGTATATGTTTTATAAATTGTAATCTGCTAATATATAGAGTAATGTATTATAAATTTATATAATCTGGATATTACATAATAAATCTATACATATACAAAATTGTTTTTGTCTTCACGCTCTATTGATTGTTTGAAACAATTCCTGTATATCCCCGATATTTATTTAAATATTTTAATTTAAAATAGTAAATTCGATAATTACAAATAACATGCATGTGAAATAAATAATTACTTTTAATATCGATTTTAAAATGTAAGTAAACAAATGTATTATTTGTCAGATGTGCGTTAACATTATACGTATGCCATTACGAATATAGCAGTGAGATTTATAATGAGGAATTCATATATTTATATATACCTATATTGATAATACGGTTATTAAAAGTAATTATTTAATTCACGTGGAAGTGTTATTTGTAATAACATAATATAATCTTTCAAATTTAAATATCTATATATATATGCTTTCTGATATTTATGATGAGAATACATATGCGTATACACCATAGACATTAGAGTGAGGTAGACTGTGATTCGATATCTCAAAAGCGTAACAATTTGAAAACCACTGACGCCATTACAGAAAACCACATTTACAATATTCAAATAATTATATTATTTTTATATTTTTTCGAATAAAATTATCTGTTTTTGTGGTATTAATTGTCATAACTCTCATAAAAATAAACCTAAATAAATTGCCTTTTACAAGTAAATTAATTATTTTATGCTAATATAATATTTTCTTATATTATTATTATAAATATGCTAATAAATAATATTATATTAGCATAATAATTATATAAAATCATTTTATAAATGTATACGCAATTTCGCGATATTTTTAGGAGTGCCTCTATTGGTTTTAAATGGTGAATTCGACGAACGTCATTCTCTTTTAAATGTATGCCGCTATAAATATGATAACTCTATAAAGTTATAATAATTATACTATTATACTAGAATATTCAAATGTATAGAAGAATATTTTTTAAAATAGAATCTTTATATTTTATCACGCCATTATAATAATAGTGAATGCTCATCATGGCCGCCGATATATATCATAGTTAAAATTGGGCGTGCTTATTAAGGTGCCTAATATTGTGGGTGTTAGTTAAAATAATTATTTCACTTGTTTGGTTTTGTGTATCCATAATAATGGCGTTCAAAATCAAGGAAAGGCTCATAAAAGGAAAATTGCACATACATTTTATATATTTATAATTGTGTGTATTTTACTGTCAACAATTTACAGTAATATAATAATAATTATTTACATTGTAGATATATGCATTTATTTATAATTTTAAATAAATGTCTAGAATATATATATATATATATATATATATATATATATATATATATATATATATATATATATATATATATATATGTGTATATATATATATACATATATAAGTTGCATATAAATATATATATATATATATATATATATATATTTATATATTAACGATAGATAATTAGATAGCACAACATATATTGGTGTTTATTAATATAATTGTTCAAATTAAAGTTGTTGGGTACAATAAATTTATTGTTTACATAAAAGTTAATGAAATAGTTTGGTCGTAATAGTACTCAATATATTTACAAAAAGTGAGACGGGTATCGAGCGAGTTTATCCATTTGTAATTAAAGATTATATGCTTGTATAAAAATATGGTTATATATATATATGCTTGTATACGACGCGTTTGTTTCGACTTCGAGTGATAAAAAGCCTAGAACACAATCGGTCTCGCTATGCCCACGATATCTTTAGGGACGTAAACTATACAATTACGCATGAATTATACTTAGTATACTGAAGTAATTAAGACTTTCAGAGGCAATCATGTTACACGTGTTTCGGGTAAGATTTATTAGAAGTCGATATCTGTCATCGTGTTTGCTGGTTCCGGGTCTTGCACTGTTGTCGCTGTTCATTGTCACTATTATCTCCATCGTTATATAACATATATCTATAACTCGACTAGGCTATATCCATAAGAGACACTTAATGAGTATGGGGATAGCTAGGCAATATCCATAAGAAACGCTTGATGCGTATGGGGCTAACTAGGCTATATCCAATAGAGACGCTTGATGCGTATGAGCCTGGATAGACTATAACTAAAAGCGATACCGTACTTAATAAACTATAAAAACGACATTCGCTTGTCTCGTCTCCTTCCTTGACTTCAAAGTCCTCCATCGTATATTATATATATATATCATATTAAAAAATAATTATTAATCTTATATGAAAATATTATTAATATATTTAAAAGTATTTAAAATATGTTCAAAATATTTATTTTATTAATTTTATTACTATATTAAATTAATTATTAAATAATTTATTTATTACATTTTAATAATATTATATATGTTTTACCAAACAATTAATTATAAAACTAATACAAATTATTTATTCATATTACATAAAAAATACTTAACATTATTAAGATAACAATTATTTGAAAAATTAAAATAATAAATAACAACACAAAATTGACCATTTTGATTAATTTAATATAATATTTATAATTTATATTAATATAATATATTTAAACGAATAATGTGTGAAAAATTCATCGTAAAATATTAATTAACAAATGATCTGCATATTTGTTTTTAATAACAAATAACTACATATATATAGGGGCTAATTTTATATACATAAATTTGACATTGTTTTACATATAACTTTTTTATTTTTATTCTGATTAAAAAATGAAAATATGAAACTTCTATTACTTTTTAATTATCTTTCCAATGGTGGTAATTATTTTATTCTAGCATCAATAAAAAAAACTCATTATTATATATTGAACATATCAATCAGCGAAATTTAGTCTTATAGATTTACTATTTCGACCGAAAATGGTATAATAGTATTATGATTTAATATATTATGTGATATAAAAATCAATAATAGTGTTATTAACTATATTTATACTAAATATATAATATATTAGTAGTTAGGAGTAGGAAAATTATAATATAACTTTAAAATTTACTAATATATTAAATATTATTTTGTGGTTTTCTGTAATGGCGAATTGTTCTACACGACTGTTACGCTAAAATAGGTCACGTGACGCGTCGAATAGCAATCTACCTCACTCTATATCTATGGTAGGAGGGTATGCTGTGCCGGATAACAATGGGGAAGAGAAAGTAACAATTGCTTAGTAGATTGACATAGTCCTCGGGGACGGGATATTTAATGTATTCTCTGATTTTAGTACTATCTAGGCCATCCTATTAGCCATCTATAAATGCTATGTTGTTGTGTATATATGGTACATACAGTATGTATGATAGTTTATGTATGTGTGTGTATATGCGTGTATATGTGTATGATTATATAGACAATGGTTTGTAGTATATGTGTGTATATGTGTATATATATATATATATATATATATATATATATATGTATATATATTTATGTGTTAATATTGATATATTAATATTAGGTGTTAAAGTAAACGCAATATTAAGGACATATGTCACAAGGTGTGTGTGATATAGGTGTGATTCGTGTGTGATATATACATGTATTATTACCGTGTTATACAACAAATATATAATATAAATGTGTCTATTAGGTATACCTATTACTATAGTAATGATCAGTCGTATGTCTATATAATCAGTAGTTAGATATGTGTATATACATGGTTAACAATAGGTACATTGTAGGTACATAGTAGGTTGTAATCTTAATTATAGAAATGTGTTACTACAACTTAATAGTATTTAATGTATATTGAATTATAATTTATATATATGTGAGTGTGTGTGTATGTAGGAATCTCAGACTAAAAGAGAAATAAGATGAAATCGTATAGTTTCAGCATCTCCGTTTATCTCTTAATGGTAACCTAAAATCTATTTCTTAATATAACTGGAAGACTGACTCCTGATAGCGACACATATCTTCTTAGATACTAATTAAGTATATCTCGATTACGTCATCGTGAATGATTAATCACCAATAAGTGTACCCGTCACTCACGTTATGGAGGAGTGTGTGTATGTCCCAGTAGTAGCAGAGAAGGTTATGGAAGCTCTACAGAGACACGTACCTTATTGTAACAACAACAACAACAACAACAAAGTGAACTATACTTCTAATTAGCGGGTGGTGGCGCCACTCTATTTAATAGCTTACCACCGTATTCCCGCTGTACAGGAACCTCACCTCATAGTACAAGTTTATCATCGCAAACATCACATTGTAATAGTAGCTAGACCACGTGGTGGGTTATAAAGATATGATGTAATATAAACCCGGCAGTACACGACATGATTAGTATACATATGTATTAATAGATCTTAGTATTACTTTTATCGGGTCATTGGTAAAATAATTTATCAAGTTTAATGTAATGTTATATAATATATATATTAACGTAGGCTGTAACTACCGAGGTTCCATGCACACACTGCATAGGCGCATAACACATACTTACATACGAATACCCCGCGTATGGTTGTATCTCTACATTAATCTAGTGAAATACACACTACAAATATCTTATATTAAGTTCATATTTTTATAGAAACTATATATAGTTGATATTATAGTTGAAACTATATATCAACTATAGTTGATCCAATTATTATATATATATATATATATATATATATATATATATATATATACCTATAGGTATATATATATATATATCCACAACATACTAATTAGTAAAGATTACCATAGTCTTTATTGCCAGCATAAGTTAACAATTGAAGAGATAACAATACACACACATGACTTTTATTTGTCTGAATTACCGATAATACCAGATTAGCCGCAGCTTCGACCTATCCGGGGTTTACTGTATCCGTGTATCTGTGTATATAATACATATGCACATAACAATAGAATATTACATATTTATACAATAGGATTACCCTGACTTAATCGTGCATTATTAATCTTGCTATAAGCACCACAAAGAAACTAGAAGTTAATTATTAGACACACTTATAGACAACAACATGACGTACTAACAGCGCTAATCGGTATATACATGTAGATACGGATAGAAAGAGAGAAAGAGAGTTTATATGTACACTACATATCGATTAATACTTGTAATTAATTATCGATTTTGTATATATATAATATCGATAACATTTAATAAATATACCGTGGCCTACATTATATTATATATATGACGCAAGAGTATTATCATGTCGGTTGGTATATGCTATATAATATACATGCAACATATGGTAGATCACTATAGTGATGAATACAAACCGAGTACTCGAGATGTTCAGTCTGGTACCGGTACCAATAACACTTTTGCAAAGTACTTTAATACCATTACACACACATAAACACACACACATATAAAACACATATAAACACAATTATGAAAAAAGTAGTTAGTATTGTCACGTGACACTGTGTGTTATTATGTAATACAACATATAAATATCAATAATATCCCAAATACTTACTTCCCTGAAATTATTATTAATCAACACAACATCATTCCCACCAATTCTGTTAAATACCTAGACGTCAATTTTAATAATAAACTTAATCTAGATAAACATTACAGCTTACTTACTCAATCTACGACTGCACAGCTATTAAAAAAAATAAGACCATACTTAAATATAAATAATACTAAACTATTGAGTCAGACTCTCATACTATCAAGACTACAATACTGTAATTCACTATTCTCAGGATCTGGAAACATGAAAATAAATAAACTAGTCAACACAATTAACCACTGAATTAGAAATATATACCGACAACAGAAGACTGACAATACAACTAGCATTACTGACTTACATAACAAACTTAACTGGCTCAACACTGAAGACTATATCAACTACAAAATACTTACAATACTTAATAAGACTATTACTTATAACTTACCCTATAATTTACGAAACAAAATAAAACAATTGACTTTTACGTAATACAAATTCCATTAAACGACACCAACCAATTACCATTGCATTAAAAACGAACTGAAAAAATTCAGCTCAGCATCATCAACTAGATGTAATATATTACCCTATTCTCTTAGCATTACAAAACTCTCGATTTGTATATTCGCTATTTGTATCTATATATGATATATATTGTTCGATAAATATTATAGAATTATTATTATTAATGATGTGTTTATATTTACACATGATATGTATACATAATGTATTAATTAAATATATTATAGAGATATGTAAATTAATAATTCTATTTTTAAATAATATATTTATTAATATACTATTATATATATATTTATCACACGTGTTAACCTGAACGATTACGTCATATTCGTTACCTAACCGTAGTGGTCACGTGATGGAGGCATGACGTCATACATTATAATGATATCACGTGATGACGCATACCTGTACTACCCGATATTATAATGTCACGTGTTCATATGCTAACACACCGTTACCGCTATATCGTATGCTGATCATTATACAAACTCAAATACACACGTTTGACTGCTGTACGACGTAACATGACGTAATGATCAGCCTCCTCCTCCTCCTCTTCGTACGAAAGATAGAGATGGTGAAGTGAGAGGCTGAGATGAGAGAGAAACTGGGCCCTCATCACGTGGTGGTCAAGTGTTCTCGTGGTATCACGTGATGATGACGTCATGATATATAGGGGCGATAATACGGATAATTATATAATAGTGAAGAGATTTGTTATTGAACTCAGTGTACATATTGCGCTTATGTGTGTGCGCGCTTATAGGTATTACGTATATGTGTTTATGTATGTGTATGCTTATGTCCATATATATGTATGCATATAAACACCAATACATTGATCACTACACTGACCACCCTGTATTAAGATGACCTCTAACTTAACCTTAAGTAGAAAACGACTGCGGAAGTATTAGTCAAACATAGTTGTCATTCAGACCATTACGTAGGTGTGAAGTAAATATAGTTATGTGCCACCTAACTCTCTTTGTGCATGTGTATTTATAGGTTGTATGAACATAGACGATTGTGGTATATAATCTATATATAGCCTATACTAGTCACATATATTTAAGGAGGGACCTTAAGATTATAATCTGTGTATATGTATCACAATTAATATATCTAAAGTATTGTTAAAATAGTGTAGATAAATCTTCAAAAACAGCATACCCGTTATAATCCTATTGTATACTGATGTACTATAGGATATGTATTATTATAGTAGCAATATTCCTTTGTAATACATACTACATACAATATTCACTATCGGCGAAATGAAGGGAATCGCTAGAAGTCACTCGCGATCCGTACTGAAGTTACATACTTTTACATTACATTATATCATATTATATTATATTATATCATATTATATCATATTATATTATATCATATTATATTGTATGATATTGTATTAAATCGTATTATAATATATTATATTTAATCGTATTATATTATACTTTATGATATAATATATTATTAGTTTAAAGCTTAAAGATATTAACGACATTATTGACAGTGTGAAACATTGGAACATATGACATATGTGCGAAACACTGAAATTGATATATTTCTAATAATATTCATCATTACTCTCTACCCCATCAACCCTTAGTTACCCCTGTCCCTTATGTCCGGTGTTAATGATTGACACTGGTCAACTTGAGATACTACAGGACATTGTAGTAGACAGTGTAGTGGTCAGTGTAGTGGTCAATGAAGCGTAACATGTCATCTCTTCTAGCGTATACGATAATTATACTTAATAGATCGCAAACACGATATTCGTGCAGTGTCATGTGTGTATATAACCGGCTATATAGTTAATGAACGTTATATAATATATTTAAGTATGTAAATATCTAATGCTATTGTGAATATAATATTGACCAATTAGATCTTTCTATCAACATTATAATTATTTAAATTTATAAATATAATAAAATAAAAAATAAAAAAACTACATATTTATGTATATATCAGAAATGTATGGTGATATATATGTTAATTACTATTAAATTTAATACATATTTTTATTAATATAGTATAATATTATTACCTACTAATGTAGGTATATATTATTATATAATAATCGGTTTATTCATACATAATGAATCATGGGTAAATACTTAAGATGTACTGGCTATAACACATATGTTTCACATAGTTAAACAATAGGTGTATTGTTCTATTTGCTAGTGGTCAATACACTGTGTCCGTAGCGTGTCCGTCACGTGGGGTATGTATCGGGTGGGGTCACGTGATATAACTGATATCACGTGACGGCTGTACCACGTGGCGGGGAACATGTTTACTAGCGAGGTGTATCTCACCCAGCACCATATAAGGACATCTACAGCTACCTAATTATCTCATTGTAATAGTTGTTTGAGGCCTTCGCAGTCCTTCAATTAGTGAATTAACAGTAGGAGGCATTCTTGTATGTACATTAACCGAGATGGCATACCTTTATGCGACTCGGTCAATTATAACACTTATTTACGGAATTATGTAATATTCCCTGGTGAGCGTTGGAGAAAAATGTTTAAAGGAATCATTATCTTATATTCGCTAGGTTGGATTGTAATTATCACCTACCTCTATAAGTATATCAGCTTCTATTCTTCTTTCTCTCCTCACTAAATGCAGATATCATCTCATCGATATTAACTAACTATTCACTAATCCTGTATTTTTACACTACTTTATTATCATTGATTGAAGTTTTATATTATATAAAGTTTCATAATGTATATATATAATGTGTGTATATATGTGTAGTAATTACTATTATCATATTATACATATTTACAATATTGGAGTAACTTATATATAGTATGTTAGGTAATACATACATAGGACTTGGTACCTACTTACGTAAATATTTAGTAAATTAAACAAGATGAATGATATACATATATATATATATATATATATATATATATATATATTATAAATATACATTTTTTGTATTAGCGGAAGTATATTACATATTAAATAATTATAAAATTACTAATAATATTATAATTAATTGTATATTAGTCTAATGAAGTGATTATATACAATAACACTATTTATTCAAAATGTTAATATCATACCCTATTTATTAAAAAATTTATATATATATATATATATATATCGACATATAAGAAATGGTAACATATGTTTGTTATATATATGTTAGATTTTTTCACGCGTAAATAATGAATTCTCCAGGTGAACATATTGTAGAGTATTGTTCATCCTAGCGAATAAATAATGCACTATTAATTAATCTGAATACTCGTCTACAATCAATTCGATATTTTTTTTACCGATCAATATTCCACTACAACGGATTATAATCTATATTATAATTATAAAACAGAGATAGTAATATATAGCAAATGTAATTGTAAAACAAATAATCATCATATTGTAATATATTATAATCTGTATTGTATTCCTATTACTATTCATATATATTGTTATTTTTGAATTATTTATTTAAATACCAAATAAATAACGAATTACTCAGTACATATTTATTTAATTTTAATGATTTAGTAGGCATTATTAAGATATTAATTATGGTTTATTATTTCACAGGTGGCCTAACGAATAAATACATGACAGTTGCAACTAAAGATAATACAAACACAAGAAACACTCAGTCTGACATCATTCCTCTGTAGTAATACTTAAATTACTTTAACATTAAACAAGACATTCACTATAAACTTAACTATTTGATACTACATTAGTAATAAGTGTGATAAATATCATTATAAATATAATCGCCTAATAAATCGCTTCCTTATGAACACAAAGCCTTACGTAATAAGTGGCTTTGCATCACTCGGTAGGATTACTGTATCATACTTGACCATATCGATAACCTCAGCACTGACCAGTACGGTGTTTATGATTATGATTACCGCAGTAAAAAACGAACAAATACTTTGAGAAAGATAAATAGAGAGATATAGAGATACAAATACACACATATACTTACACAGAGAAATAGAAGTATAAAGATACACACATAGACCTAGTGAACATGATTGGAGGCATATCAACAACAGCGGTGGTGCTCATAGTAGTGGCCGTAGTAATGTTGACCCCTGGTCAAGTGGTCAGTGTGTCCGAAATGCGAGAGTTCCGTATCCTGGAGGAGTCGGGAGCTGACGATTACGTCATGGCTATTACGCAAGATTACGCGAAGTACGCCGCCCTAGCGGAGGATAGCGGCAAATCTCTTCACTTCGTTATATCCAGCGTCACTGTAAACGGTCAGATATTATAACATATGTGTATTGTTATATAGCTATGTTATTATATTACCTGTATAATCGTGATATTCTTATATAACTATTATATAATGTGTATTATAATATGTTATTGAACTTATAATTACTGAACTTATACTCTTTTTATTATTTTATATTATTAAATAACAAATTTATTGTAAAATAACAAATATATATATATATATATATATATATATATATTATTGACATACAATCCGATGCGATACCTATATTAGATTAGTTATCTTATTAGATTAGATAACCAATAGATAACGTATAACTAACAACTTCGTGTGCTATCAGGAAGAGATAACGATAACGTGAGATTGCTTATCGATAGTCACGTGGGTAAAGTGACCACTAGCAATTCATTAGATCGAGATACGATATGTCCTTCACGAGAATACGAGATGTCCTTCATGCAATGCGTCATAGTCGTAGTGGTGCAGATCTCAGATCTCAAGTCTAACAGGTTTCGTATCCTATAGTGGTACTAGTGCTAGTTGTGGTACTAGTGGCGCTGCCTATCGGTATACAAGTGTACTACATCACATCTATATATAGTCATGTATATATTAACTGTGTTGTATATGTAAGTTTGTACTATTATTTATAGATATCGTATATTTACTAATTAAAATGTTATGTAATATATTTATTAATAAATACAAATTGTGGACATTTCTATGATGTATGTATCTAATATATATATTATCACTCAATAACTATAATGTACATATTAATTATGGTATTGTCGTATACTTAATTATACACACAATAGAGGCATTACATACACGTTTATAGAATATTATTTTAATATGTATATGCCTACTATTATTCTGGAATATTCTATAAATATGCCATTAACATATGAGATTATATATTTTATCAATAATATTATGAAACATTATAACAATTTCGATTGCAATGTATAATACAAAATAAACTTATAATACATATAAACTTATAATATATAAAAGTGTTAACATATGTATACAGACGTGTTACACTATATTACATGACTTATACGTTATTATTATTATATTATTACGTAATTGATTCATTGCGTCATCATTACATAACTAAAACCTCCTACTCACAGTTTCTTCGAGATGTTAAAGTTTAAGATAATCCTGGCGGATAGAAATGATAACTCTCCAACATTTGACCTCGTGCATTATACACACGAGATATCGGAATCTAAGAAAGAATACATGTTCGATATCATGCCAGCCTCCGATAAAGATATGGGCGATAATGCAAATATTACGTTAGTATTTATACTGCGTATACTTTATTATAACATGTTTGATTATAATAAATATATTATTATTTAATATATATATATATATTTTGTATATAAATGTTGATCTAATATAATTATAAATAAATAATTCATAACACAAACATCGAATATAAAAACTCGCGTATTCCTTTTTTCTACTTTTTCACCGATTCAAAGACTCCACAACGATCACACAACTCTTACACAATTAATCAAAGTGGCAGTTATTCACAGCTATTTATGTTTTTAGTAGCGGGTGATGTTTATTTATTTAGGCCGCGCTTCATCAATAGATAAGTAAGGATAGCTGTAAGGACATGGCCGTCCTCGTGCACAATACCACAATATCCGGTCAATTATAGACCAGGCATTTATGTCAGCTGACTTCACACGTGACATCAACCGTTATCACGTGACTATAGTACGTAATCGCCATTACTATAGCTATATTACCCGTAAAGTTATGTGTAGTCACGTGTTGTATGCTAATGAAGGTTCGGCAGTCACGTGTTATTCGCGCACGTTATCATACCCACGTGATTAACAAGTCACATGTCTATGTAATACACACGCACATACACACGCGCGTACATACGCAGGTATAGAATGCTTCGTAACGGAAACGGTCACTTCGAACTGGTGACCAAGAAGAAAACAGACGGAACAATGTCACTCAAGGTCAAACTAGTGAAACAGCTAAACTACGAGAAGAGACACAAATATCAATTAGAGGTCAGCACTACTACATACTATGACACGAGGTGTCACTAGTGCCATATTACCGGTGATGAAGTGACATATGTCATATCATATGTGACATGTGACATTATTACAGCTTACACTATACAGTGAATTAATAATGTTACTTTAGTTATGCTATTACCTATATGTATATCATATATATTATATCAAATATATATATATAACAATCTCAACCGATAAAGTATTGTTGATAAGGTAAATAATCAAGGATTAGTAAAACATCAACTAAAAGTTACGTGGCAAATATAACCTATAAATATTCTATATTAAATATTACAAACACTAACAATTATAATGTATAATTATAGAATAACTGTAGTATAATATTCATAATAACCATAATATATATATACATAGTCAATTTAACACACATATGTATAGTCGATCTTGTGCACCTATATACAGTGACATTTGATATCTGGTAATGGTAACAATGGTTTATTTTTATCATAACAATAGCTTATCGATGTGCCTGACCTTTACCTGGTGAATATCACCTGATAGCCTGTACATATCTTACGTAATAGCTGTGTTACGTCACACAATGACACGTGACCTAACCGTGATGACGTCACCACTACACGTGACAGATAGAGGCCAGCGATCAAGGAACCCCCACGAAGACCGGTAAACTATACGTAAACATCGAAGTCACCGACTCTAATGACAATAGACCATTGTTCCTACGCAAGAAGTACACCGCACACATCCGGGAAGACGCCCCTATCGGCAGGAAAGTCCTCAAGGTCACGTTTATTTATAAAAAATTAATATATATATATATATATATATTAATTTAATTCGCCTACTGTATATCTGAAATTCATTAATAATAACCACGGACATAGACATGTGCCGTATAATGTACATGTCCGGTAGTTGTAGTATGTGTGTGCCTATGTATGTGGGCATGTGTGTGGTTGTGTACGTGTGCATGTATGTGTACACTAGTAATTCAGTTAACGTAAACACACAAACAGTCGAGGTGAATTGCCTACATAATTAGCACTGCACGATATAAACTACCTAATCTTACATATTAATATTAGTTATTAGTAGTAGTAGTTAGTGTTATATATATTATGTTATATTCTTATATATATATATATATATATATATGTATATGTATAAATGTCCTAAATAAACATAACATCATACTATCTAAATAATAATATGTATTTCCCTTTCAGTAATACTGTGTATTTCCCTTATTATAATATCAAGGTCATGACTTATAAAACACGTGATATTAATATATCACGTGATGATTCCAGTGTTGTAATAATACAGTCTGATTCTAATACATACACACATATGTATCAATTCTTCTGTTATAATATACAAACAATGGGGTATAATATAATAACAATGGTAATCAAGTTAATACATGCAGTATAGGATACATGCAATGCTCCATTATAAGTACAAGAAAAATACCCCCCATAGGTAAAATAGAACATATGCAACAATAGGGGAAGAGGTGATAATAACTGATCACGTGTAAAGCTTCTTACGCATGCGCGAGTCACTGACGTCACGTGATATAGTATTAATAATGGAGATCTATAGTAAAACATTATAATACAATCTAATTAAGTTTACATCACGTGATAAATAGATGAATGTATAAATTACTATGTAATAGCAGGGAGGTCCTCCCTTGTAATACTATGATATGTATGTATATATTAAGGTATATTCATTAATTCGTAAATAATACAATACATTATTTAGGAATATAATGTTTGCCGAAATAATTATCTGTAATATATTACACGTTTATAATATAAAAAAGCAGAACCTATGTGGGTGGTATATATGTACTATGGATTTAATAAGATACATAGTACATAATGTAGATTTATAGGTACTCTTTATATTTATATGTGTAATAAATACCTATATATATGTATGTGTGTATATGTGTGTGTATTTGTGTGTGTATGTATTTAGGTGTGTATGTGTGTGTTAATGTATTTCAAGATTAAGTTTATGTTTGATTCAAATTTATAAATCACACGTAAAATATAGATAATAGATAATAGATAATAGATAAGAGATGATAGATAAGAAATGTAGATAAGTATACTGTTAGTATGGTCATCACACAGATTATACTATCTCTTCCTTTATAATATCTATAGAGAATGTTCCAGAATAACTTGTAATGGTATTGCGTCATACTTGTGTATGTTGGTCTAGAATCTAGACTCTAGATTATTACATACTACGTCACGTGTTATTAATTACGTGGACATAGGTTTCATTAATTGAGAAATATTATACCTTCATATGTATTACTATAGTCGTATGTAATTAATATATCACATTAGGATTGGTTAATATACATATATATATATATATATATATATATATATATATACTATAATATTTAAATGTATAATTAAATGATATTTTACTAAATAAAGATATTTATATAAAGGTTAATTAATTATTATTGTATTGGGTTATATAATAATTATAATAATATGATTTTTATTATTAAATTGTAATACCAATATAGATCTATACTATCTATAGATGTTATCAATTCAATATTGAAGTAAGCGATATAAATCCATTTATAACTAGGTGTGTGATCATAAATATATTCAGATTATGTACTGATATGTATATAATGTAGTATAGATATACCACAATATCAAATGGTGTATATAAATTATATATATTATATATTAAAAACGTAGGTGATGTAATACCATAGATAATATTATACATAATAACCTATTAATAGCAATTACATGACTTTAGCTTGTTATCTCTGAAATAGTAACATATTGTACTAACAACTAGATACTTGTCAGTGGTATATTTAATAATATTTCAATAATTTAAATCTTTAAAATAAATATATCAGATATGTTGATTTATTTGTGAAATAAAATTCATTTATATTATTAATTTCGTATTTCTATATAAAATATTTATTAAAACATGCACATTATTTATAAATTAAGTTTTAATAGAAGGAGATTTTTTTGTATAAAATTTATGTCGACATTCAAGATAATATAATGTGTATTAAGTTATATTATGAATTTAATATAATCATCTTGAAATCATTAATTTAAAAAAGTTATTTTTGCATAGATTTTTGTTTTAAATTCAATATTGAATAATTCTATAAAATCACTCAAGCGTAAAATACAAGTTTCCCAATATATGCATTAGTAGACATTCTATCCTCTCTAGTAAACATAGAATAAGATGTTATTTAGTCAATATACACATTATACAAGTTATGCGTGTAAATACCTGTTAATCTAATCGAGTAATAGCAGTAATTTAACAATTATAATCTCATTTTATTAAGTAATTCTGATTATTTGTAATATTACAAATATACACTTCACACCTAATTATATGCAATTATTAGCTATTATTAGCTATTAAGATGGCTGTTAGAATATCGCATTATTCTATTGTATCACTGACAGGAACATAATAATAACACAATAGTGATACTTCAATGTAAGCTTCGCTGTATAAGAACACTTTTGTAGTAGTTGTAACTATCTGTGTCTATAGTGACGTAATCAGTACAGGTATGATGTAACCGTATAACGTCACTACAGGTTCGCGCCAAGGACAAAGATGCTACGGATGCCAACAACATAAAATACTCGTTTTCGTCGGTCATCGGCGTTGTTGACCATCCGTTCCGCATCAATGAGCGCACCGGAAACATCTACTTGAAGCGCCCCCTAGATTTCGAGATCACCCCCATGTACACACTGACAGTTCAGGTTAGTTTCTCGTATGAACGTTGCAATGTTGCGTGTGTGTAAGTTACACAGTGTAACTGAGATTTTGTAGTTGTAAATGCTGCATACCTGATATAAACAATGGTGATACATATGTACATCTATGAATGTTTAAATTAGTATAAAAATAGGAGAAAAATCGATAGGTTAATTCTGAGGCATGTTCATGAATAGATATTATCTATTATATATATATATATATTTTATATATAAATTAAATTATTATTAATAGTGATTAATAGTGATTTTAGATTAAAAATAAATTATTTTAAAATGTATATTATAATATATACTATAGTATTGAAATATATTATATAGCCTATATACCACTATCAAATGTAATATAACATTTTAAGTATATAGATTTACAATAGCATATAGGGGAAAGTCCCCTATGGGACTGCTCGGTAATAACTATTACCGACCCCTAAATGACTATTTGTAATAACTTATTCAATATTCAATATTCAATATATTTATTTGAAATTTGTATTAATGCTTATACACGTTTTATTGATCCACAATTTTATGTACAGTATTTCATTTTATTTAAATTAATAAATTATTTATAATGATTTAAAAAAATGTTATTATTAAAATATTTAAAAAGTAAAACCAGAATAGTATATTTTATCAAATATCAATTGAAGGATTAAATATTTTTTTAAACAAAATACTTATTAATATTTACAATTAAATTACTAACAGTTCATTTATATATATACTTTTTTGATATATCTTATAGATGTTGTAAAACGATAGGGGATCGGTATATAATAGGAGACTTTCCCCTATATAGTTATAGGTGATTTAGTTAATTTAATTAATTTGACGAAACGTCCATACGGTATTGAAACATCTGTAAGCACTCTATTTTGTATACATTTTCGAGTTCATTAAATTACATCACACATATATATTTGAGTGTGAGTTTGACGTAATAAATGTTCAACATAATGCATAACTAGGCCAAGTGAACATCTCAGTGGGGAACTGTCTCATCCCTCAGTCTCTTGCATCACGTGGTTAAGTTATTATGGGTCTACAGTTTAATTAGTGAATACGCGGGTATTAGCACACATGTGTGTGTAGTATATTATCACACGCATGTATATCATTAATATTCTAAGATATTTATTTGATAGAAGGATTACTATTATAAGAGGAATAATATAATTAATACTATAAGTTAATCTCTCTAAATCACACCTGCATAAATAGTATTCATTAAATACATATAAACCTATCATCACACATACGTATATAGTACTGCGTATAAGTACACATGCACCTAGCTAGTGTCGCACACACGTGTAGAGATATTCGTACTTGTCACACTCTCACACTGTACAGGATGTAGACGATACTGGAATGTTTATATTTCTCTCTGCTTCCCCTGGCGGTCACGTTCTTCGTTAATCTAGTTACGTAATAGCCGTGTTACGTAAGAGAACAATTGAACGTTGACCACTCGCTTGACCACTGTCCGTAACGTTATTACGTAACTCCTAGAACTATGACGTCATCAAGTGTTCGTTCTACGCATGCGCGCTCGTTGTCGGGGGGCGAGATGTCCGATAACCCGTCTAGTACCGAATTGTCCTGGTATCACGCTCTCGAGTTATAGGAGAGAAGAGAGCGTTCTAGAATCAGCTGTCGACTGCGTATTACTAGTCGATATCACGTGCGTATATGTGTGTACTTAATAACCTAGTCGAGATGATAATAATAACCGTGATGGAGGCTGATTAGCGTATGCCCTAGAGGTCAAACTAGAGGTCAGTGTCCGTAATGCCATAGTCCGAGTACGGCGATAAACTATTATCTCCTAGCAACGTTATCGTGAATTACATAATATGTACTTGATTATCAATTGTTATATTCATTACTAATGAATATTCACTATATAAATACAATCAACGCTTTTATTATTTAACAAGTTTTATTTAAATATATTAATATTTCATAAACTTATTACTTGTCGAATAAATGTCATTACTAACATTATAACCACGTGATCATTTAATGTTAGAGATGTACTTAGTTACGAGTGACGTATCACATACCCGATAACTGTAACTAATCATGCTTTATTTAGGGTATAGCTATACGATGGTATGTGATACGTCACTCTTAACTCTTAACTCGTCACTCGTAACTAAAACATACTAGTACATTACCCTCCCCTTAAGATGGTATTAATGTAATCTTATTTATTTATAGATATTATGTAATAAAAATACATTCTTTTTTCTAGAATAACCTATCAGAATTTATAAATTATTTATAAATATAATAATAATAATCATATTTAATTTTACATATACTTTTAGTATTCCAAAACTTCTTATATTATATTATTTTGTATTCAAATTTGTGTATATAAACTTGTACATAAATGAATATTATTTACCAAACCATCGCATACATGTATATTTATTATGATTCATATGCCCATTAAGACAATGGAACTATTGTTTATCAACATAAACTACCCCTCGTTACTAATTTACATATTAACTATGTCATAGATCATAAGTAATAGCCACTAATTGATGTAGAGGTCATTGTCTGTACAAGGGTCATCGTGTATCCTATTGAAGGTAGACGTGATGAATGCACACACACATGCGTTCCTTGTAGCTTACGTAATACTATTGTATTCGCGCTATCCGTCCTTGCTAGGACATACATTACAGGGGTCTGCTGCTAGTCAAGTTATTATAAATTATGTATTAGAACTTCACTGGAACTATTCAATATTTATACTTGTGGATATATTTACGGAACCTGCTGAGAGCTAGATACATCTATAATAATATATTATTATATATGTCTATAGTATTGTATATAATATCGAATATATATTTATATATATACTATGGAAAATAATCATATAGATAGTGAATTATTGTGTTAATTTAATCATTAATTTATAAAGATACACTCTATTAGATAGTATGAATTCATTGTATACACTTTTTTTACTAAATGTTATATATATATAAATATATATATAACATATAGATTATATATTTATTGAAAAAAATTTATTTTCACTTTTAGGATTTAAAATTAATAATAAAATCCTATACTCTTGAAATATTATATTATAAATAATGTTTATAATAAGTATTATTTTATAATAAGGTTATGTGTATATATGAAATAAAATTTATCATTTTAGAGTAGTGTCATATATGCAATAATATATATATATATATATATATATATATATAAATATATATTATTGTTTACTAAGTTATACTATACAATTTATTAATTTATGTTATATATAGTTGAATAATTATGTAAGTGGTATGTTTGGTAGTATATTATAATACAATACTCATAGTATACCCATGTATAATACTATTCTATAGAATATCTGTGTACAGAACTATTAACAACTTTATTGTTGTAATAAAATAGTTATTTGTAAACAAATCTACCTATTTAGATTTAAATAATAAATATTATGTAAGTTCTCACCCATGGTAATACAAATGATATATGATAAATAGTATATATAAGTATATTTAGCATTTAGGTATTTCATATCGAATAACCAGTTAGTAAACCTGATACATCTATTAATAGATATCAGTATGTTTATTTATTTGTTTACGTCCTGCATGAGTATTTAGTTTGTATTACGAATAAATCAATATTATATATCAATTATAAATAGTCATAGTTATCAATACTATAATATATTCATATTATATATTACATACATAATAATAATCTATTTTGTGATAATATATACATTGTTGGTGTTAAAAAGAATGCTGTATTACCTCACAAATTATATATTTACCTACCTATCCTATCAGTCGACAGTTTACTGTAATACACGTATTATTAAGTTAAACTTCTACTATTATTGGTGTCACGTGTAGTAAATTTATGTAAGATGTAGAGTTGTTTTGGTCAACCCCTTGGAGAAAATGATTTCTACTAACTAATTTCAAGTTTTTTTGGTCAACCACTTGTGGTTCAACCACTAGTACAAGTGTGTATGTATATATGTATATATATATACATAATATATATTACATATATATATATATACCATCCGGTATCATTGATATTTATAATTTAGACTACGATACCATGGTAAATGTATTGACATCCGCAGGCATTCGATAGAGATGTCACTCAACCTACCGAAGTAGAGGTCATCATCAGGGTCAAGGACGTTAACGATAACTACCCTATTATCGTTGTAAACAACATCAGTCCGGAGGTATGTGTGAGCGCATTCCTAGTCGTACTGGTGATGATGATGCGACGGTATAAAGGGAGATACTCCTGTACTGAACTATAGTCCACTTTAGCGTACTTTAGTCCACTATAGTCACGTGACATCACCACTATTACGTAACTTAGTGATGATTAATACATTTAACACGTGGTGCAGACATCGCTATTCGTTACCAGCGAATAATCGATAATGTCACGTGTGCATGTAATGGAGGCTAGTTAAGATAAACAACCTCACCCTCATCATCATCAACATCATCATCATCATCATCATCATCACTGTCAATATAGAGATGTACGTGTGTGTATTAAGACGTGTAGCCTAAGTGAATAGAGCGCCGCACCGCCACGTATTCTAAGTACGCGTGCACCCAGTGCTCTATCGTTACGTAACGGTTGACCTTCACGCGTGACCTTCAGGTGAAGGAGAACCTAGCGGCCGAGGCGTACGTCACCTACATAAGTGTAGAGGATGCTGACCAGGGCGATAATGGCAAGGTCGCCTGCATTCTGGACACGGCTAGTGCGCATGTCTTCAAACTCTCCAAAGATAACGATAACAATTACATGGTTAGACACGTGGTGTTATTACAGCACTGTTTACTATTGTTGTTGTTATTGCATCCGCTTTTATAGTTATAACTATAGTTATTAAGTATATATATATATAGTAAATATAGGTTTAATATCAGTATATGTATAGTTTTGTTATTATATAATGTTATTTATTAGTACCGTTATATGCAATTTATTCATATAACAAATATATTTATGTAATATATATATATATAAAATGTAAAAAGTAATATTCCATTATTACAAGATAGTAATACAAAGCCCTTTGGTAATATGTAGTAATTACATCAATAGAAATAGATGATATATGTTATGTTATGTAATAAACAGTGGACAATGTAAGTCCTGTCATGTACTTCTCTCTCTCGCGTGAGACACCTATACAATACATACATGATAATATAACAATAGGCTGATAACAATAGACTAGGCTGGACATTAGAACCACTAGGACCAGCGGTCATTGTTAGGTAGGAGGTGGTGATAGCACATGTATATAGATATATAGGTATATAGATATAGGTAGGTAGGTAGGTAGTCAGGTGGGTATTCAGGTAGATATGTATGTATGTAGGTATGTAGGTTGGTAGCTATACCTATAGGTAGTTATGTATGGATGTCTGAAGTACAGCACCGATGATAGGTTTAAGTAGTCACGTGATATATAATTGACCACGTGGTACTGCGTGTGGTCACTCTAGCCTACTACTGACCACTACTTACCACCACTGACCACCTCTATAACACTCATTGTTTACATTGTCTTCTATATCACGATCAGGGGAGGCGTATTTGTGATATAATGACGCAATCATCTCTTAGCGATGATGACGTCATACACACGTAATTGCATCTTAGTGCATTGCGTAATAACGCTGTATTATTTAATATTGCTTAATCTATTTATTATAATTATATTATATTAATACCTTTATATATAATTCTATAGTTTTATATATATATATATATATATATATATATATTATTAATATATTAAAATAAATGTCTCCATAAAATTTACAGTATTATCTTGATATTATGAATAAATACATATTTTAATTTGAGATAATCATTGCATAACTTATATACTGATTGCGTAATACACATATATAATTAAGTTATATAATACATTAACTATAACCTAAATGAAACTGTATGTAAATTTCAGCTGTACACAAAGAAATCACTAGATAGGGAACAACATGCAACGTATTATTTAATATTGACATGTTCAGATCTGGGGGATAAACCTAATTCTGTGACGAAAACTATTCAAGTTAGTATACATTATTAGTTAATATAATAGTTATTATAATCAATATATTATTGTGTTATATATTTTAAATATTATAAATATTAAAATATGTGATCCACATATTAATATTAAAAGTATATTTATATATTCATTTTATTCACGGAATTTAGACATTTATTAAATTTGTGAATACTTTTATCCCAAAGAATAATGCTTATATAATTTTTAAATCCAAATTCGTTCCTAAATAAATCTACTCTTATATATATATTACTAAGATATGATTTAATTTATTTATTAATTTACATAAATCCAGGTCACCGTACTAGATGAAAACGACAACAGCCCTCGTTTCGCTTCAGCGATTCACACAATCAGAATGAAGGAGAACACAGCACGTGATACTATCATAGGGAGGCTGACAGCTAGTGATGCTGATAGCATGAGAGACACACGCACTCGTTACAGACTGGATAAGTTAGCTGAAGGCATTATCGCTATAGATGTAATAAATGGAAGTATAATCGCTAAGGTTTGTATGACGAGGATATCACCAAATAGGGGAGACTCTGAAATTATAATTGTAGATTACCAATGTATACCGAACCCCAAATGACTATTTGTAATATCTTATTCAATATTCAATATATTTATTGACATTTTGTAATTAGGATAATATTATGGCAAACGATAATTTTTCTATTTTAAGTTGTTGATATAATTGTATTGACAAGAATAAACAGGGGGTCGGTAATTGTATATATGTGCAGTATTCAAGGGATCGGTATTAGGAAAATGATATGGGTCGCTATAGGAATTTAATCTAATTAAGATATCTTGGTTAATACTTATTCAAATTATAATTTTTTTAAATATTTATGAAAATAAAATTAATCTATAATAGTATTCATAGCACTACTTTTCATTTTAATTAAATTTAATTAATATATTATTTACAATGATTTAAAATAAATTATTCTTCAAATATTTAAAATAACTATTGTAAGATTAAATATTTGTAATAACAATATGTATTCATATTTACCATTAATTACTAACAATACGTGTATATATATAATTCTTTGATATCTCATGAAGGGGGTATATATTAGGTTAGGTCGGTAATTGATGAATTTTCCCTACTACTTCTATAGTGGTAGTATACTACTACTTCTACTACTATTACTACTGCTACAATGCTGGTTATATTATTACTATTACTACTAGCATTAATATTACCTACTACAAAATCTATTAATAATAAGTTTCAACTTTATATGTATATATATATACAGTCAACTCTCGGTAAGTCGGACTACGGATAAGTCGGAATTCTCGACAAGTCGGACACATTTAGTTGGTTTGGTTTGATTTGTATCTAGTTCCATGTTACATTAATCGGATAAGTCGATTAAGTTGGATTGGATAAGTCGGACTTTTCTATAAGTCGGACACATAATATTGTCATTTTTATGATTTTATACTGGATAAGTCTGACTTTTTATAAATTGTCAGAAATATTTACTTTAAATAATGAATATTATAATTTTAGTAAGTAATATTATTGAATACAACATTTTATGTTGTTGATTGTTACATACTTCCACATTTCGGTAACCTTTTAACTAACGCTGCGCATTTCATGTCTTATTTGCATGACATTCTTAATCTCGGATAAGTCGGACATCTCGCTAAGTCGGAAACTTTTCCCGGTCACTTGCGAGTCCGACTTATCGGGAGTTAACTGTATATATATATAAATATATATATATATATATATATATATATATATATATATATATATATATATATATATATATTTATAAGATATTTATATGTATATGATATATTTATAATATAATATCTACATTATACATGCAATAGCAATATATTATCGCTTATGTTTTATTCGCTATTATTATATAATTATCTGTTTCGATATAATAATTAGATATCGCATAGATACTTGTATTATAATTTTATTATTTGCATTATGTAACACGTCGTATATAGCCCATAGTTCAGTAAACACGTATGATGTATACAAATAAGTATTAGCAATGACACATCTTCTATATAATGCACTAGAAGCAATTAGATTACTTCCGGTAAAAACATGTCACGTGATATTTACGTCACGCATGATAGTGTCATGTATTCAATATTGCGTAATAGTTAACACATGGAGCTTCATCTAAGTTATTACATAACGATCAGTAATTCATACGTGACATACATGCTATTATATATGAGCTATCAAATATATATATATATATATATATATATATATTTATAGGTTTTATATATGTATATATATATTTGATCAAATACTAATATACATACATTTCAATACATGCATATCGTATGTAAATAATATACATTAAATACTCTCTAATGTAGTTATACATATAATATATAGAGATATAGAGTTAGGTTTAATTTGCGAAGGCTAAGGTAATGTTGGATGTGGTATCAAGCTGAGATCAAGCCTAGAACACGACTCACAAATAGGCGCACGTGATAAACTACCGGGGTTAATTAAATCGATAACATATGGCATAACTAGTCCCCCTTCCCTACCCCCCTCCGCTATTCGACCGGCTATTTATTGTATAACCATCTATGTATAATTAATGAATTAACCCTTAGGGATATATATATATATATATATATATATATTAAACTATAATTATATATTCGTGTATAGTTATTTACTGGTAGTTTACGGGAGTATTCTGTAGGTACTGATATACATTGTATATGTATTATATATTAAATACTTATACACATTTAGGAGTATATATATATATATATTTATATTTATAAATAATTAACATCTGAAACAGAAACATGTATATAAACTGCTTGAAATATTAATTGACCCTTTATATATATATAATATGACTTTAAAGTTATAATAAATATGTATATTATTTACACCAATATTTTCTCTAATAATAATATACTCTCTTTAAATATTAGTATTCCATTAGTTTAATGAATATTATGTATTATATGTTATTCTTTTCATGTTAAGTATTCGAAAATATATGTATATGCCAGTGTTCCATAGGTTATTACCGCCTATGGTAATAACCGCAGTAATAACCAGTAATAATCTGTCCGGTAAAAACAGGTTTTTACCATGGTAAAAACCTAGTGTTGTCTATATAATTAAATATAATATTATCTATATTATATTAAACCTACTAGTGTCTATATAATTTACAAATATATATTATTTATAGATTTTATATTTAATAGATAATATACAATTATAAAGTTAAATAATACTACATTAAAATCAATATTATAAGATTTTTTATATTAAAAAAAAACCTTTATTAATTTTGACTCTATGTGAAGAAAACATTTTTAAAGTAAATAATATGATATTGAAATAAATGAGTAAATAAGTCAATATATATATAAAATATTGAATATAATAATATATTTATTTTTGCATTAGTAAAAGGAAAGCCCATTCACACCAATTAAAGCGAGGGATTTTTCACCGATATGCGCAGTAACGAAATCGTCGAGAAATAGTTAAATATTTAGAGATATCTCGAAATGATGAATAGTGATATTGTCACGATATCGATGATATATTGGTGATATATCGGTAGGGGTGTAGCACAGAGAGAGAGAAAAATCCGTACGATATCAGTGAAAATCGGCCAACTTTTTCGGTGTGATAGGGACTTAATATTGTAAAAAATAATATATATATTAAACAATAGAACTAATAATATTTTCATTGAGAAATTATTTGAATGTATTCATTATTTGATTTTATACCATGGTATTTAATTAAATATATTAAATATATATATATATATATATATATATAAATACTGAATAAAATATTTATTTTTATATATATGAAATTAAATATAGTTTTTACAAATATTTTTTACAATACTGTATAACTATTTAGTAATATTTTCATTGTGTAATTTTATGAAAATATAACACAGTATGATTTTATTTCATTTATAAAATATATCCAATTACATCAACTTGTTAATTTTACAATATAAGGGTGGCAGACCTCAAAATCCAGTTGGATTTAAAATAATAAATGTACTATAAATGGCATAATAAAGCAGACAAATGTTGACAAATTTTCAAATAAAACTGCTAGATTAATTAGCCATAACATTTATATATAAATGAATCAATATTACTCTAAATTTCAATATAAATATTTTTTTAAAGGTATTATATTTTATGAGTACTAGGTTTTTACCGGTAATTACCGGTTATTACCGGTTTTTACCATATATTAACATGTTAGAGATAGGTTTTTACCGCTTTTTGCCTTTTTTACCGAAAATAATGGAACCCTGGTATATGCATTATAAATATATTTATTAAGTTAAAGTTTGGTTTATTTTATTGGGAAATAATAGAAAAAAAGTGGCATTTTTATAAATATTGACAAATAAGTAATTATATATAATGTGACATTCTTACCGTAACAACAATGTTTGTATTGTTTGAAATGGATCACTGATAACATGTGGTGTATTAATATGATAAGTACATTAGGGTTGTTGTTCTTAAGATATAGGCCACGCCTACTTTGTAAGTTATGTAATAGTTGTACCACAAGATACATTCTATATATAGTCTATTTAATGTATATCTAATGTTAAAATATGGTATTTATATATTACTAACAAACTGTTTGCTATTTAATGCAGGGTGACTTTGACTATGAAAAAAGAAAAAAATACAATTTCCTGGTTACAGCTTATGACAATAGGAACATAACTCTTTATTCAAGCTGTAGATTACATTTAATTGTTATAGATGAAGATGATAATAAGCCAAAATTCAAGGTTACATATAGTCCATTGCAGTTAATAATATGTTTGTTATTTTATGATAAAGCTAGTCTTTTAAATTATAATTTATATTTAGTAGTTGTATGTAATCAATTATTAAAATAATATTCAATACGAATTATGATTAATAGTCAATATTACTCTGTTATTTTAATACCATTAATATCTGGTCAACCAATTCAATTTAAATTTATATACAGAAATAAAATAACATAAATAAATAAATAAAATGATATATTTTAAGAATAGTGTAATATTTTTATATCCTAGACAAATGAGAATTTAATATTTTTATAATTTAAATAATAATATCAACAAATTCTAGAAGAAGAAGTACGCGTTCAGTATATATGAAAACGAGGCTCCCGGTACACTGACCGGAAAGGTCACAGCTACGGATGTAGACAGTGGCGACAACGGGCGTTTCCTCTACGAACTAGTTCCCGAGGCAGGCGATAGATTAGTCGAGTTCACCTTGAACTCTCGTACCGGTACACTGGTCACCCGAACCCGACTGGACAGAGAACGACGGGCCACGTACAGACTGACGGTCAGAGCGGTACCTAAACGGGTCGGGTCGCAACCCGGAGCGAGCGTCTCGGTCATGGTTCGCGTACTGGACCGAAACGATAACGCCCCTCGATTCCTATTCCCTGCCGAGGGTAATCGTACCTTGTACGTGTTGACCTCAGCACATGCCGGTGAGTCTGTGGGTAGACTATTGGCCGTAGACCCCGACCAACACCTCAACGGTCAAGTTCGCTACTCATTACGTAACCTCTCTGACCGGTTCATAGTTCAGCCGGACACCGGTGAAGTACGCATCACTAGGACCGCATCGTCCACCGAGACCGAGGTGCAATACCTACTGGACGTTGTGGCTACGGACGGTGGTCAACGTAGCACTTACGGTCAAATGAGACTATTGTTACGAGGTAGACCTATATCTGGACGGGGCAACAGAACCGGCGCAGCACAATCTTCACGTCTGCTCAGCACAGATTTCCTACTTATCGTTTTCGCTATCGTAGTAGCCGCCATCTTTATCGCCGCCACATTGACGGCAGCCATGTTGTTCGTCGCTAGGAGACGGAGGAGAAATAAACAACAAAGATTTAAGGCCGATGTTACCAATAGCGAATACGCTGGATCCTCTAGCACTCAAACAACTAACGGAAATACGGTGAAATTCTATAAATGTACTTCTATAGATGATCAACAAATTAATTTTGAAGGTCACTCACTTACTCCCAAGGTTAGTGATATTTATTTATCATTATTTATATTCGATAAGATATATTGTAAGCTATATGACTATATATTATCATGCATGAGTTTAACTGCCTTGGTATTTCATAATAATAGTAGTAATACAATAGTAGTAGTGTTATAATAACCATAATGACTAGTAACGAGTGTTATTACATGTATGTTAGACGTTACCAGCGCTGCCTCACTGGTATTCTACTGGTACATTCAATGGAGCTACTGCATTGAGGGATCATGCCTCTGACAGTCCACTACTGCATCATTACACAATGCCACGCCCACATCACGTCACTCAAGCTCAGACACCCTATTCCACGTTAAAGGTTCTTCAACGCTATAGTTCTGTAGCTACTGTGTATTATTTACTTGTTTCCGATAGATGATATAGTGCGATATAGTGCGATATATATTATATTAAGAATTTAAATTATATAATATCATTATTTAATTTTTGGATTATTTAAAGTATATTATTATTATAGTATTAAGTTTTATTAATATTATAAGTTTCACAATTGTGTATCGCAGTTATATCTAGAAGAATTGTATCTAGAAGTTATACTAATATTAGATTGTAACATTATCAACATAAGCTTGATTAATAGAAAGTATACTTTCTTATATACTTACTATAGTACTTACCTATATACTTACTATAGTAAATTAAACATTGCAAATACAGTACTTATGTAGTCAATTGATACAAATAAAAAAATACATATTTCTATCTAATATATATATATATATTATTTATTATATTACATTTTGTATACAATACATTTAAATTAATTATATATTATATTTATACAGAGAAATTCGCAACATGAAATATTGTAATCTTTACATGACGGGAGAACTTCAAGATAACCCTTGATAATGACACATTCCTAACATTCTGTATGCATTGTTATTTTATTGTTGAGACAAAACAGCCGAAAACTACAGCTTATATGATAATTAACTATAGTTGAAGGCAGTACAACTCATTGAATACAGGTTACTACCACTACAACCTTATATACTACTATAGTAGTAGTCTACTATAGTATACTATTATTATTATACAATTGATAATTATATTATAGTATAAATAGTATTCCTTAATACCGAATTTTATTAATTATAGCACTTAATTTAATATTTATATTTCATAATTTCTAATTTATTAAATTCAAATAATACATGCACTTAATTAGTTAATTTCTAAGTAATTATCGCTATTATTAATTGTGCTACAATGTTAATCATATATTCTTCAGATCACTGAGTGAACATACGTCGAACACCCACGTCGTGGGTCCCACGACCCCAACATCTCACCCTCAAGTCCCACCCTCCAGCCCCATAAATACTTGGTTGCCAAGCTCCAGTGACTAAGAAGATCGCGTGTTTCAAGAAATGTTACTCGGATGATAACTCTACTGTCAAAGTGGGCGTATTAGAAGAAGTTATCGCCTGTAGAATTCGCGAGAAGGGGGCGGAGTCAGTCCTACAGTTGTACCAAAGCCCAAGATACACGGTCGCCTATTAAGCCTATGTAAATAGTAGTATGTCATCCAGCACATTGTTAGGGGAACATGGGTATTTAATTATATCACAGATAATAATAATATGTTAATATCTTTGGTAAATAGAAACAAGATCAAATTAATTTTAAAATCATTTGATTATTTTATATATTTATTACAATAGGAATATCAAATATATGCATGCATTTATTAATATTATTTAGAAGTATGTGTACTATTAATTTAGTAAACATTTAATAAGCATATTTTTTGTTATGATACATTCTATTTTTCATATTAATTATAAAAATTCATAACAAAATAAATTTAAGCAATAATATTATTATGTATTGCGAGTGTTTATTACGTAGGATAACGATATACTTACGTATAAATATCAATATAATATAAATATCAAATGAATATAATCATTTATTAATAATAATAATATTAATATTATTTAGAAATATGTGCATTATTAATTTAGTAAATATTTAATAAGCATATATCTTGTTATAATAAATTATATTTTTCATAATATTATTGATATTTAATTTAAATATAAAATATAATACTCAAGCCCTTTGGTATTATCAATAATATCGTATCTTAAGTTTATTAGCATGCATAGTACTATAATTATCAAATGAATATAATGTGTTAATACTAATATCAAGTCATATTTTATGTTATAATTATATTATTAATTCAAAGTCAATATTAATAATTAAATTCAAATTCTAAGTCTCTTGAATATAATTATTATAAATACATATTATTATAATATTAATAATTATAGGATAATATGATTTAGTATATAAATCATTATTACATTGTTAAATAATGTTCAATCATTCTAGATAAATAATTATTTATATATATATATATATATATATATATATATATATATATATGTATACATAAAAGTTATATATATATAACTTTTGTATATATATTAATAAATAAACAAAATAAGTAGTTAACCTATTTATATTATTATATTTATTGAAATATTAAAATTTTCTAATTACATGTATAGGTAAATATTCACACACTCTCTCTTACTTTCTCATTCTCACTATCACACTATCTCTCTCACTCTCTCACACATATGCACTCTCTCACTCACACTCTCTCCCTCTCATTCTCTCACTCCTTCTATCTCTCACTCTCCCTCTCACTCACTATCACTTTCACTCTCTCTCACTCTTAATATATCTCTCCCTCTCTCACTCAAACTCACTCTCATTATCTCACTCCCTCTCCCACTCTCTCTCTCTCTACCTCTCCCTCACTCTTACAATCACTCTCTCCCTCACTTACTCTCACTCACTCATACTCTCCCTCATTTACTCTTTCTCACTCTCTAACTATCACACTCACTCACTCTACCTACCTCTCCCTCACTCTTACTCTCACACTCACTCACTCACTTACTCTTACACTCATTTACTCTTACTCACTCTTACACTCACTCACTCTCATTCTCTAACTATCACACTCTCTCACTCACTCTCTATCCTCTCCCCCACCATCCCCTCCATCTCAATATTTATATATCAAAAAGTACTAAAGGTGCAAAGTATATTGATATTATAAAGCCTAGATATTAGAATATTTCTATAGGAATTTGATATTTGAAAAGCCATTTTAATTTGATATAAGCAATTATTAAATATGGAAAGAACTTTTATATTGGTAAAGATTTGATATTAAAAACTCATATTGGCTTTTATATTAGTATAACATTAGTATTAGGATTACTATAATTCTACATACAACAACTTTTGATAGATGTATAGATTTACTATTAGCAGAGAACGTTACTATTTTTTTAGATTTACTTCGTAGGAGCTCTGATGATTTCCTCACAATATTTTCCCCTTCTTCTTGTGCCATTTACAGTAGCTTGAAATATTAATTTCGACATCAAATTAGTGTTGCGAAATACATGTTCATACCACAGTAACTTCTTTGTTGCTATAAACATTATTATATATTAATATATATATATATATATATATATATATAATATTAAAATATACCTTTTTTTATATAATGTTGTGCTATTAAATTAATATCATATATATATATATATATATATATATATATATATATATATATATATATATATATATATATATATATATATATATTAATGTATATTACATAAATGTTTTATATAATATATTTATTTATTTATATATATATATATATATATATAATAATAATTAAGTTTAATGATATAATTTAATTAAAAATAAACTAAATGTTATATATAAATATATATATATTTAAATGTATATTACATATATTATAATATATATATATATATATATATATATATATATATATATATATATATATATATAATTTACCTACATTACATATTACATTTTTATAAAATACATTAGGTTTATTGTTTACCTATTCATTGATTTGTATATATATATATATTGTATATATATATAATTTTATCACATTTTTGCTCATATCTTTTGTTTTAATGAAAATTAATAAAAACTAAAATATGAACATTATAATATAATTTAATAAGCTTTCCAATTATACTAATTTTATTATAATTACATCAATATAAAAAATGAAATTATTGTAGCGATTAGCAAATTTTTACCACATTTTTGCTCATAACTTTTGTTTTAATAAAAATTAATAAAAACTAAAATATGAACATTATAATAGAATTTAATAAGCTTTCCAATTATACTAATTTTATTATAATTACATCAATATAAAATATCGCATTATTGTAGATATTATCAAAACCCGCTTTGCTATTAGTTGATCATAATAAAAAATGCCCTTATCTAATATTTCATAAATCATATAATTTGTTATACTTATGCATATAATTATATAAATATATAATTATATATATATTATTATATATATATTCATAAAAATATACTAACAATTTATATAAATCGTGTTGTATTTGAATGTTTAATTTGAAAATATTTTTCAAATAATATTAAAATATTTAGGATATAATACACTATTTTACGTATTTAACATTATACAAATCTAAAAGTAATTATTGTATCTATTAAATATTAAAAATATTCAACCTTACATTTATTAACTTTGTCTCGAGGTTCAGTAATTATATGTTAAAATTGATATTATATGAAAAATTAAAATAATTTACATGTAAACTAATACAAATATTATATTTCTGACCAATTGACGATGGGCGTGTCTTAAATAAATCATTGAACCGTGAAAAAAAAATTTGACATATATTGATTGACCGTGTATCTTGGGCTTTGGTTGTACTGTGCTACCGAGTGTATGACCAAGTACCAGTTACATCGGTACATGTACTGTGAGGTACGGGCGAACCTGTACCAGGTGTTCATGGAGTACACAACTCTGCGCCAGGTCGTAACCCGATGCGAAATACGACCCGTACAGGACGATGGGTGCGGTAATATCACTAAATGTCCGCAGTGAATAAATATAGCTACCAAGTATTCAATAATACATCTCAAATGTATCTCCGCTTTACTATTATTTAATATTTATATTCACATATGTTATTAAATATATGTATATCTCACAGTATACTATATAATATATTATATATTATAGTATATCATATAGTATATTATGTATAAACTATATACTATAAAAATACTATATTTGTATCTGCCATTTTTATACGTGATTCAATAAATTTATATTATTATTATACTCTTAATATTTAACACATTAATATATATATATATATATATATATATATATATATATATCACACATTAATAGTTTAACCTACGTATAGTTAGTAATCCTTCATTAATGAATTACATATTAATATGTAAACTGACCTCATTAGTTCCCTAGCCTAAATGTGTAATATTAATACTTACATGAAATCTAGTAAGATTGGTATCCGTCATCATGTATTAGGTGTATTATACACACGTTTAAACATCAATAAAATATAATTTTAATAACATAATAAATCAGTACGAATTCTAAATGTTAAATAGTAAAGCCCAGTAGGGAGTAATAATCACCTCTGTCTCCAGCTCTACACGGTACATATAAGCTGCATGGATACATACTATAGATACGTATATATATTATATGAAACCAATTATTCTGTTATATATAGTGTAGTAGTAATAAGTAATGTGTATTGTAATAATCCTATAGTTTTATAAGAATAATATAAATATTATATAAAATAGTAAATTTAATAGAAATAATATTAATATAAATAATGTATTGAAACCCATTAAAAGTACATTAAAAGGATATATAATATTATTTATGATAAGTATACATGTGTCAGTTTAACGACGAATAGATCATTAAGTTTAAACAATGAATACTAGTTACATATAGGTACCATACACTACGTGGTATGTACAGATACATCATTAAAGTTAACTTTATAATAATCAATATCAAAATCCGTTTCTTTAAATATTAATAAGTTTGACAAATATATTATAATTTAGAAAAACAAATTTCAATAATTCATAAATTACATACTAAGTTTTTAGGGGTATGTATATATAAATCCTATACGTATATGTGTAAATTAAATCTTATATATATTATTATAATATAACAAAATGATATTCGCTTATACATTCTAAATTATAATAACTAACTTTAGTCATATAATAAATGTAATAATGATAACATTTTAGATATGTTTTATCTTAGAAATATTACTGGAAATGTATACGTTAAAATCAAAGGATATACCTATAGGTATATAATAATATATTTATAGATAACAGTTGGTGTATTAAAGTGACCACCAAAGAAGAATAAATATAATACAGTAGAGTTTGTAGGAATATCGAATACGGAAGTTTTTATATTATTTAATAATGATTATCATTATATATTAATCATATTTTAATGAATCTAGTATTGGTATTAGTTATAAATTAGCAAGATGAGAGGAGATAATAACATTTAGGAATAAGTATAGTTGGCTATAGTTAACTTTAGTAAATAATTGACATACATTTATATATAATATTGCGAAATTATTATAGAATATATTTATTCTTCATAGGGAAAATAACTATAAGGAAAGAGTGTAACAATGACTGGATAACTCAATAAAGTATAAGGTGTGAGTCATAGAGTCATCTAGTATATATATATATATATATATATATTGTAGATATATTACTATTATCATATATTTATATATATATGGGCGATAATGTATGGTTATAATACGTTAGCGATATAGTTAAGAAAGATAAACAATACATTTATAAATGTATTAAAATATTAATAAAGAATCAATTAAAAATGTAATGTAATCGTTTATAACACGTAAATGTATACAATGATGACAGGTACAACACTTTAATTCAAATTTCAGATTTAATATATAAATACAATATTGTAAAGTATATACTTTTGTATTGATATTTAAGTTAAATTATACATATGTGCTAACAAATACATAACATTTAAATGAAAATAAAATACATATTTATTTTTAATATTGTATACGAGAATATTTGTATTTCTAATATTATGATAACATGTTGTAAATAACTATTTAAACTATTAACTATAACTTCAGTCAATGTATTTAAGATAAAGTTACAAAATTATTAGCATACTTGTTTACACCATTAATATATTACATAACCAATTGTACATAACTATTACATAACGTTTCATTAGGTCCCCACTGTTAATGATGTTTACCACCTGTATATAGGTACACCCTCGCTATTTAATAAATACTATATACTTGTGTGTTTAGTGTATTCGCCTTAACATAGTATAGATGTGATTTGTTATTGTATGTGTTTATGCAATATTTCCAACGAGAGTTCAATAAATAACCATGGTTTGCAAACTAAAACGCTTTTATAATAAACCATATTTTATTATATAATAAAACTTATTTTATTAGGTGAGCTAATATATATATATATATATATATGTATATATAGAGAATATATATAGAAAAATTAATATTATCATAACATTATATATATATATATATATATATATATATCCGTACACATATCAATATATACTGCATATATACAAGTATTAAATTGAATTTTGATATTAATTTTAAAGGAATATTTTAAAAGTTTATAAATAAAAAAAAAAATACAACAGTGTTAGAATTTGTCAACCTGAATTAAAATATATTTAAGAACAATACACATATTGAGTCATGAATTAATAAATGAAAGTAAATAAAATAACGTATATATGGTATATATCATATGATATATCTATATATTCAAAATAAACTGTATTGGATATTCACAGATGTATGAAATATGCTCTTATTATCTAATGGAAATGTACGCCATTACACGTGTAACATTACATACTACTTGAACAATAGGTGAAGGTCACATGTAGATTACATACTTCACACATCACGTAATACTAGGGCCACCAATCAGCACTCGAGACACTTTAATTCATGCATAATGCAGGTTCACCCCCACATTAACACCACCACATTAATGCAGTGACATGATTACATTACCGCACACGTGTATAGTTACTGAAACTGTACTGTAACTAGATTCGCATGTGTAATTCAGTTATATATTGTTAAATATAAATTAATTAATTAATAGTGATTCATACGTGTTTTAATAAATGACGCTACAATTACGATTACGATATAGGATATAAATAAATAACGCAATATTAATCATAATTCGATGAATGGCGAAATGCAGCTCGGCCCAAAAATCCTTTAAGGGCGGGTGGGAGTGGGGGAGGGCGGGCGGGGTAGTCGTGTTTTTATATCGTTATACAAACGGAGTGGGTTGGGTTTTTGGTTGGGTTTGGGTTTAGCTATACAGTTCGTATACCCCGACGTTGTTATGGCTATGTTCTACTCGCCTATATAATAGGTCAGCTGTCGTATCCTCGATGCAGACACATGACCCGCCTATTGTTAGTAACACCAAATTGACAAGTCGCATTCGCTGTATTCCGTTACCTAATTCATATAGATATTGGTTGGGTTTGGGTTTGGGTTTGGGTTTGGGTTTATGTTTGAGTTTGGATTTGTGTTTTGGTTTATGTTTGAGTTTGGGTTTGGGTTTATGTTCGAGTTTGGGTTTGGGTTTGGGTTTATGTTTGAGTTTGGGTTTGTGTTTTTACTATAATATAGTACATTTTTTTGGCCGGTATTTTTAATACATAGGGGTGGGTTAGAAAATAGTTTATAACTCCGTAATTATAGAAATACGCATATCGTTACTTACCCATTTACTCTTCGTATTAATTATATCTACGTTAATAATAATACGGTGAATATGGTGTATATGTACATACGAGCGAGTATGGGTGATCGTACCGTTTCTCGCAATTTTCTATGTTTTAATATATATATATATATATATATATTATTACGTATAGTATTTTATTGATTTTTTTATAAATTCTATTATATTTTAACATTGATTTTACATTATACTATTAATATTAGAATATTATTGATTATTTTATAAATTCTATTATATTTTAACATTGGTTTTACATTATAATATTCATATATGTATTTGTTTGATTATTACATTGTATATATTGCAACATTTTTTTATCATTTTTTTATTGCAACATCTTGTTTAATTTTATAACTATTTTATATTAAATAATTATTAATAATTATTAATAATAATTAATAACTATTATATAATCACTATGGGAAATATGTGATATAATCAACTCCCGGATGTCATAAAGCAGTTACTAGATTTCATATATTATGTATATTGGTATATTGATAATTGTCTACATAATTTACTTATATATACGGCGTTCCACAAGCATACGTTATTTAACCCTTGTTATTTCTAATGATGTTACGAAGTAAAGATATGTCACTTGTATTTATTTGTGAGAAACACATTTTAATGCTGAATAGTTTTAAATATAGGTGGCAATACTATTTTTTAAATAATTGCAATAGCGAATTATCAAAGTATTGTTACATAATATTTTAGAATGTCACAAAATATATATAATTTTACATTGAAAATGGATCGAAATATAAAATATAAAATATATTGTATTTATCAAGTATGGCTCTATATTTCACGAAAAACGGTTCCAATTATAACAAATTTTATATTCTTAAAACAAACTCTAAATTAAATATGTATTATATTCAAAAATGTACATAATTTTTCATTTATAATAGTAATATATTTTTCAAATTGACATGTAAACAAATATAAACTAAAAATAGAATTAAAATAAATAGTTTCCAGTACAGGTGGCGTAATTTTTCATTAATTTCACAAATTCATTAGTGACGTATCTTTCCTTCGGAAAATGTATGTTATTTATTAAATACATATATTAACGATACATTAACTGTATTCATAATTAATAGTCTATCATAATATATAAATTATAACTAATTGTATTTAAAACTCTTTATAAATATATACATTTGTGTATATACACAGATATTAAGTATTAAATAATTCACAAAATTATATATATATTACTATTTATTATATATACATATATGTATATGTATACATATACTTTATATATAGTTTAGTTTTTTGGAATACTATATGTTTAATTTTAACTACTATATATAGTGTTTAATATATTATGTATTTTTAGTCAAATTAAATTATATAATATTAATTAAATTATCTAGTTCTCTGCTTGAGTTGATTGTCTTACTTGACGCAAGTATTCCTAAATATTGTAATGACGATATAATTACGTAATACATTATATCAGTTGAGAATAATACCACATGACGTAATATTCACATTCGTGTTCGATAAATGATAAGGACGTTATCACTATTATTTATAGGGGCGGGACCTAGCATTGTATCGTACACCCAGGGGCGTGATTAGAGATAACGCCCCCTTACTAGCCTCGGTTCGGGCTGACGACTGGTTAAAATGGTCGGGTCAGGCTATAGCGCTGAAGGCGTTCTCTCTCGTGCCTCCTCCTAGGGGAATATTATATAGCTAATTGTTATTATATCTATCTGCATCTCTTACCTCTCTCTCTTATAGGATATATCACGATGCATTAAGGAAAGCCTCCTTATTATTAGTATAGGAAAATATTATCACTGACATGATGAATATGTTAGGACACGTTTAAGGACACGTATAGGACATATACTTTTATATTATATGTAATAATTGAATTTATAATTATTATAATATATTAATAATTAATATATTAATAAAAATTTCATATATTTTAATTGTATTCAAATTAGTTAATTAGGTATTACTAATTATAATACGCATACGAATAATTAGTTAATTCAGAACATATAATTATAATGTATTACTTATAAACTACTACCTGGTCTACTATAGCCTGCTTAGTGCGTTCATTTCATGCGAAGTTATATATACCAATACAAACAAGCATACACTATTTCAATAAACAATATCGAATACCTATAACCAATACCAACTACATATTTATATTATTTATAAATTAATAGTATAATTTAAACGAGTAAATTATATACTAACTAATATAATAAATATATACAATTATTACATACTAATCTAGTCTTTAATTACTTTTATAATAAATTTATATTATAATCTTCACAAAGGTGTTATATCACCTTTTGTAATGAGCATTATCTTCAAGTATTAATCTTATCGACAATAAGAGGTAACATTACATCATTATCGCGGTTAATTATCACTAGAACAATAGATGTGTGATGATAAGTGACCGCTGACTCACTTGCCCATGGTTACACGAGAAGTTCAAAGGGGGCGGAGATTACGTTAGTTGATTACGTAATCATGTATATAATATAGTGACGTAAGAGATAGCCGGTTTATGACGAACAGAAGAAGAATACACACAGAGGATGAGAGAATTCATCGCAGATGTTAGCGTCATGGTTACTACGGCTCGACACTTGAATTAAATAACACGTGACACCTTCAGACTGTCACTCAATATCCTAACTAGGGTAGGGGGTTACGTAAGAAGATGTTCTCCCATGGGTGATCTGTCGAACCGCCCACTGAATTAAGTTATTCTAATGACCTGATTTTAATTTATTTTCAGTATAATATTCTCCTATTTATATTCGAATTATAAACATTGGAGTCTTTGCCCTTTCTTCACCGTTATGGTCTGTCATTTTGTATTTAATAAATTATCTGTCGTCTGCTTTATTCATGAATATACAATTATACTTGGTACATTATAGTGTATAGTAGTAGTCATAAGTTATGACGCATAACTATATGGCTGTATATAAGTAAATATACCTAGATGTATATATATACATAACACATTAATATAATTCAAAATATATTTATAATTATATAAATATATATCATTCAACTTATAAAATAAATATATGTATTACAATACTACGAAATGTGTTTTAAATTTAATAAATAATAAAATATATTTAATATATAAATATATATATATATATTCTTCCAGATAAGTAATTATTCGTTTCTTTATAATTGCAAAATATCTATAAAATAATAAATTCTATAATGATATAATTATAAGAACCATAATACCTAAAATATTTATATTTATTACTATAATTTTACTAAATTTAATAACCATATAAAATTAGATTATTTTCAAATAAAGAACATTATTTATTAATATTATATTATATAATTATGATGTACTTTCACTAAATGTACTCAATCGTCTAACACTCGACCGGCCTACTTCACGAGAAACTAGGCCATTGTTCAGTACTACGAGTATTGCGTAACACTACGTGATGTGATTACGTAACCACAACGAGGACATCATGTTCACCTATTTATTCCGGAAATGCCTCGCTAACCGGAAATTCACTTAACACGTAGATTTTCACTACATCCGTTTTACACTATAGGTGTATAAATACTTGTTTATTAATGCATTACGATTAACTTGTTATATATAAAGTGGATGTAGTAATTGTAAATTATCATATTGATTATATTAATTTAATATATATATGTATATATATTAATATATATATAAATAATGACACATATAATTATTTTTGAAATAGTCAACAATTATAATATATAATACCATATAAGGGGTTCGCGGCCTTTTGAAATGATTTTTAAATAATTTTTTTTTTTTTTTTTTTATTTGAGAAAAGTATTATTTAATATATATTTAATATTCTCTGAAACTTGTAGAGCAAATAAAGACGTATAAATGATACAATTTGATGGTTTAGTACAAGACCTATTTTGTAAAAAAAAAATGTGTAAAAAATGGCCTAAATAATAGCAAAATACTCATATTTTAAACTTATAATATTATATCTATAAGTGTATACTTTAAAAAAAATTTAAATGTAGTGCTATATACGATCTATTATTTAATATCATGTCAACTAGCGACATCTATAATTAACGTATTGATATCAAATGAACGCATTACATTGGCTGTAAAATTCGAATTATAAACAAAGTAATTGAGATTGTGTCATTAATTATTTTATTTCAAAATGCCAAGACGTAGTAGAAAATCGATCACCGGACAACTTAACCGTACTAAAACTTCATATGCTGATATATTACAAGACCATGTTAGTAATACATAATATATAAATCATATAAATCATCACGATATAATGAAAATATGTATTATAGAATTAAAAACTAGTAAATATTGTTTATTTTATAAATTTTATTTTCATTTTCTACATGTCAAATAAATATACTAGTAATTATCTAATTATATAATTGTATTGTAATCACAACATATAATATATATTAGAAACGTAACATACATAATATATAAATCATATAAATCATAACGATATAATGATTATGTATTATAGAATTAAAATCGAGTAAATATTGTTTATTTTATAAATTTATTTTCATTTTCTACATGTCAACTAAATATACTAGTAATTATCTAATTATATAATTTTATTGTAATCACATCATATAATATATATTAAAAAATTAACATACATAATATATAAATCATATAAATCATAACGATATAATGATTATGTATTATAGAATTCAAAACGAGTAAATATTGTTTATTTTATAAATTTATTTTCATTTTCTACATGTCAAATATATATACGAGTAATTATCTAATTATCTTATTTTATTGTAATCACATCATATATTATATATTAGAAAAATAACATACATTATATATAAAATTATACATAATATATAAAATTATACATAATATATAAATCATCACAATATTATGATTATTTATCAAATTCAATACTATATATTGTTTATTTTATAAATTTATTTTCATTTTCTACATGTCAAATACATATACAAGTAATTATCATATTTTATTGTAATCACATCATATATTATATATTAGAAAAATAACATACATAATATTTAAATCATAATGATTCTATCTTTAGGTACTTCAGCTGTGGAAAGAACATATACTCAATTTAGAGACAATTCAAGACTCAAAAATTCAAGAAAAAAGAGACTATTATATACTGTTTATATATTGTACATAAATAAATATGATAAAAAAACTTATTTTCTTGTAAAATAAATGTCAAATATAGTTTATTATGTGTAATTGGTAATATAATTTAATATAAATATTATTAGAATAACTTATGAGTATATTATTGTGGTATTCTTTTATATTATAATACTAGAAATATATTACTTAGTTTATATATAGTACATAAATAAATATGATAAAAAATTTATTTTCTTGTACACAAATTTCATAAATATAGCTTATTATATGTAATTATTTGTAATATAATATTATATAAATATTATAAGTATAACCTTATGGGTATATTAGTGTGGTATTCTGTTATATTATAATATTAGAAATACATATATATATATATTAGTGTGGTATTCTGTTATATTATAATATTAGAAATAAATAAATATACTAAAAAAAATAATTTTATTGTAAACTTTTTTTTTTAAATATCATAAATATTAGTTTATTATGTGTAATTATTGGTAATATAATATAAATATTATAATAATAACTCTATGGATATATTAGTGTGGTATTCTATAAAAGTATAATGCTATAAATGTTGTCAAAGGTAGAAATAATAAACAAATATTACCATAAAATTAAAAATAAATTTAGTCAAACTTTAAACTCGATTTACTCAGAATATTGAATTTAATTAATTTTGAACCTTAGAAATTGTTCAGCCCTCTCAATAATTATCCAAACTTGATGAATTTTTCACAGTATCTTCATTATTATATGTATAATAAAACTTGCTTAAAAGAAATGTAATAGAAATAGTATAACATATACAAAATTATAAAAATTAAAAAAAAAAAATTAATTTAGCATCATATTTTGTTTTAAAATATTTTGGGTTTTCAGTGAACCATTTTTTTTTTAAATAAGCAAGTTTTATTAACATTATATTGGTTAATAATATGCAATTTACATAATTGAAATCGGATCAAAACCCTAGGTGCTGAAAAAAATTTAAAATTGGTTAAAATACATAAAAAAAAAATATCTCCTATCTTAATACATTGTATACTCAAAAGGCCGCGAACCCCCTTAAACATACCATTGAATATACATTAACACACACACACACTAATATATATATATATATATATATATATATATATATAAAATCGTTTCTTATCTTATATATAATACTATATATTATTATTATAGTTAGATATCTATAGTGTAATTTAAATAATGCTGATGATTCTAAGTATTATATTTGAAATTCTTTAAAATATTCACCACAATTATAAATGCGTATATAAGAATGTCTTAAATTATCATTAAAATGAATTAATACAATTTGAGTAGTGTTGTTGATGATCAATATTGACTTTGTGATGTGAGCGTTGTGAATGTGTAAATGCGGTACAATACTATACTTTTATGTTTACACATACATTACACACTTCCGGCTCTCTGTTTTATTTATTACATATTATATACGCTAACACAAATACATATACATTACACACCTCTCGTGTTAACACTTATTGATGTAGCAGTCGATCACGTGGTTTCCTCCCGTTCATCTTCTCCGCACTGAGGATGCTGCTAGCTAATAGACTGACTTCTAGCTAATGCAGCCTCCACATAGTCGAGATGCTACCCTACATCACGCCCCCTATCGGTAGACTTAGTCGTAACTTATAAGTAAGGTCAAGGTTGAACGCTCCACTACGCTGTACGATAAGCTGAGCCATTATGATATATTATTTGGAATAGAAAGCTGACATAAAAGATATATCTACCTATATTTTCAATAAAGTTTAATTAAATTTAAAAAAATATATATTTGTAGTTTCTTCCCAGGAAGATTTAAATTTAACATTGCATAGTTAAGATTTAACATGGGCTATTAATATAATTAAGTTACCTTGTTACCTTATGCCGTCAAATCGTAACAGACCCCTGGCGACGTCCATGACAGTTCCTCTCCATATCACTCTATTTCTGGCTTCTGCTAGTATCTTCATGATGTTGTCGTTGGCTATATAATTCTGCACATTGTTAGCCACGTTATGTGTGGCCTACCCCTTCGACGTTGACCATGCATCCATATTTCCTAGCATCAGCTGTAGCTCCATCGATTCCGCTCTCACCACGTGTCTGAAGTATGATAAGGCAAGTTTGACAATTTCTGCCTCTAGCGTTCTTTTGGGTTTTATGCTGGAAATAATTTATATATTTGTCTTCCTATCTATATAGGTCACTCCAAGCAGGTTTCTCCAACACCACAATTCGAAAGCATCGATTTTTGCTCTTTCCTTCTTCTTTAGAGTCCAGGTTTCTGCACCGTATAGAATAATCGGTTAAATAAGTGTCTGTACAATTTTTACTTTAGTGTTGAGTCTTAAATCTCTATCTTTAAAAAATTTCCTCAGACTCCCCATTGCACTTTTTCCCATTGCAATTCTTCTGCGTAATTCCATATCTATTTGTCCGTCACTTGTTATCAAGGCTCCCAGGAACACAAATCTTTCAATACTTCTATATTTTCGCCATCAACTATTATAGAATGTAGTTATCCTGTTGCCATCACCTTAGTTTTTTTGACATTTAGATATAACCCAGCTTTCTCACTCGACAATTTGACTTTTTCTATAAGTTCTTTAAAGTTCTCTCTATTACCGGCTATCAATGTGGTGTCATCCGCATATATCAGTTTGATACTTTCCTTTCACCTATGCCAATGCCTTTGTCCCACTTATCTAGAGCCTCTCGCATTATCTTTTCTGCATAGATGTTGAATATCAATGGAGATAGAATGCAACCCTGGCGTACTCCTTTACCAATTGGTATGTTGCCTGTCTCTCCATACTCTGTCCTTATAGTCGCTTCCTGATTTGTATACAAGTTACTAAGCATGACAATCAAATGTTCAGGTACTCCCATACCTTTGAGAGTGTTCCAGAATTGTTGATGGTCTACACAATCAAATGCCTTCTTGTAGTCAATAAAACACATGAATAGTTCTCTTTGAGTATCCTTAGCTCTTTCCATCAGCCATCTCAGGTTTGATATGTGGTCTCTAGTTCCTCTACCTCTTCGGAACCCGGCTTGTTCGATCGGTAGTTCAGGGATAAGGAAGGCCTCCAGTCTTTTTTGTAGAACTCTCAGAAGTATTTTGCTAGCATGTGAGATTAAGGCAATAGTTCGATAATTTCCACATTCTTTTTTATCTATTTTCTTGTAAATAGGGACATATATGGACTTCTTCCAATCATTTGGCCATGTCTTCATTTTCCATATGCTATTACATAGATTTGTCATGACTCTAATTGCCTCATCTCCTCCTGATTTTAGAAACTCTATCGGTATTCCATCACAACCTGGAGATTTTCTGTTAGATATGTGCTGTATTGCTTCATTTACTTCTATATCTAATACATCAGGTTCATCTTCATATAAATGTACATTAAAATTATCATTCATATTAATATCTCTTCTATATAGATATTCAGTATATTGATGCCATCTATTTTTTATTTCCTTTTCTTCAGAAACCACTTTTCCATTACTTAATTTCATAGCACAACCTCTTGAGCTTCGTGAGCCAGTCATCTCTTTTATTTCTTTGAATAAGTCTCTAGTCTTACCTATTTTATTTAACTCTTCAATTTGTCTGCATTTTTCTCTGATACTTTGCTCTTTATCTTGTCTTGCTTTCTTCTGAAATGCTGCGTTAAGCTTTCGATATTCTTCATACTTTCCTTTACTACCCATATGTACCGACAAATACATGAAATTACATATAGGTCTTCACCAAGCAAACAGTAATAGGCTCATAATAGCATATCTAATAATCTCTATTATGTTGCTATTTTTAGTGTATTACTGTTAGCCGGGAATATTCGTCATCGTCTGATTCTATAAAGTCATAATCTTCAAGTCAAGTTACATCTTCACATTCGTCTTCGATTCTATCTCATCGCTATAATTCACATATATTCCAACTACGATTAATATTAATAAATACATAATAACAACATATTTATTTAATAAATTAAATTAATGTATTAGATTACATTTATTTATTTATTAGATTAAATTAAGTTATTAAATTAAATTAATGTATTATATTAGATTAAATAATTTAATTAATTATAATTAGTTAAATATACTACATAATATATACTAGCTAATACATTACATTAATAAGTATATATATATATATATATATATATATTATTACTGGTATACATTATTATTAGTGACCAGCCATTCTCATCCTTCTGGATTTTATTTTAGATAAAAAAGAGGTAGTTTACCATATACATTTTTATTTGTGGAGTGTTCTTGCCAAGATATATTTAGGGCTTTACGAAGCATTCGCGTGTATGTGCCATCCAGTGATTTCTGCTGTTGAACAGTCAGTGTCCATGACTCAGATCCATAGGTTAGTACACTTTCAACGGTTGCTACAAAGAGTCTTATTTTAAGTGGTAAGTTTATCTTAGACTTCCATATAACGTGCTATGCTATGTAGTGCGTTCCATACTAGAGCCTTTCTCACTTTAATGTCCTTTTCTGACAATTTATCCAAGAACTAAGGTATTTGAAGTCTTTTTTCGACTTGTAATGTTTGACCATCAGTTGTTTTTAAGACTATTGATTCAGGTGTGTTAAAGGCCATTACTTTGGTCTTTTTAGTATTCAGATGTAGTCCTACTTTTTTGCATTCAGACTCCACCCTTAGTAGTAACTCCCTGGCTTGACTTACAGTATTAGATAATAAGGCTATATCATCAGCAAAATATAAATCTGCTAAAACATTTGGATGCAATCTTAGACTTCTGCGAAGGACAATAGTAAATCCTAATTCCTCTTCATGTCCGTTGATTGCTTTTCTTAGTGCATAATCTAGTACAATAATAAATAGATAAGGTGATAAAGTATCCCCTTGTAGAACTCCTGCTACTAAGTCGAACTCTTCAGATAGACTATCTGATGAGTATACATTAGCTATAGTATTAACATAGCTACCATTTTTTACATCGACAAGCTTATCAGGTATTCCATATGATCTAAGTACTATAACCATCTTGCCTCTATTTATAGTGATACATGCCTTCTTGAAGTCAATAAATGTAAAGATAGCTGGTAACATTTTATCCTTAATACACTCCAGAATCCATTATAGAAGTGAGGCTAATTCCACGGTAGTTGTCAGCTTTGGTGAGATCTCCCGATTTAGGTACAGGTACTATGCTAGAAATATTCCATAAGTCAGACTGTTCACTGTTTATATATGACTTGTTTATGACATCAAGCACAGTTTCATCAATTATAACCTAATTGAGTACTTCTGGCATTATACCATCTTCCCCAGCGCTTTTTCCACATTTTATTGATATTTTCGCTCTCTTATATTCATCAAGTGTAAATATGTCATCTTTTATATGTAAATTTTCAAAAACTGGAAGTACTTCGTTTTCATCTGTCACTTCAGGTGAGTTCCCGAGAAGTGTTCTGAAGTGTTCATACCATACAACTCTATCCTATGCATTATTACCATTTAACTGTGATGACTGGGTGACTTTCCTGTCAGATATTTCATTGATCAAGTTCCAACTTTTTGGAACATCTCTATTTTCTTTTGTTTGTATAACTTTGACATTTTTTCTTAACAAGTTTTTTATGTGCCGAAGTTATGGCTTCCCGAGCATTAATAATTTTGAGAATTCAATTTCATTTTAAGTTTCGGAACTTGCCTCATGCATCCTACCGCTGTCACATAAATTGCTTCCACCAACCGTTCATACATTTCTGACATTGTTATTTCGTCTAGTCCCTGGATGTTAAACTTATTCCGTACTTAACTGTATACCTATCTTGTAGTTTATCTTGGTCCCTTAAATCGCTCCAAACATATGTGGGTTTACGCTTCGTATTCTGCTTTGATGCTCTAAGACTTAGTGTAATATTCGCTACTACGATTCTGTGATCTGATACTAAAGTTATGAAAGTGTTATATGCTTCGCAGTTTCTTATACTTGTCCTCCATTTCTTTCTCACCTATATATAGTCAAGTTAGTTTTTCATCATGTGTAGTGACATCCAGGTCCATAACTTTCCTATTTTCTTTCTAAATTGTGAGTTAGCTGCTAGTAATTGGTATTCTTCCATCATTTCTATGAGTAGACTTCCATTATGATTTGTTGATGTGTTGTGAGTGTATTGCACATTTACTGGTCCCATCCTTGCATTCATATAACTTAATATGATCAAGTAGTTATGGGTTGGTACTTGTTAAATAGTTGGTCTAAGTTGCTCATAGAAAGTATTCTTGATTACTTCATCTTCATATTCACATGGAGCATATGTAACGCTAGTAGTTAATACCGGATTACTTTGAAAGTTAGCTATCATAAATTATGATTCATAATACTATTCGTAACTCGTTTATGTTTATTAGGCTTTTACTTGCCTCTTTTCTAATGATGATACCCACGCCACCATTAGCTGCTTGTACTTGATTTATCCACGCTGACACGGTGTATAGATCGTATCCAGGGTGAACATCGTACCGGTTAATTTCTTGTTCCCTATCTACTGAGTGTACTTTTCTATGTTCTTGTATACCGCATATAGATATATTATACTTTCGCATATTCGATGTCATCTCTTCTGTAGTACCTTATCAACTTCTCTGATAGCCATAGTGAGTACGTTGAAAGTTGCTATTTTTATTTTTTTTCTACACTGTAATAATTTCGCCTTAGCATCTCGGCACGTCTCAATCTCACCCCTCCCCGTAGGGTTTAAAAAGTGCGACGTCATGAAATCCTTGTGGATGTGCATTGTTTGCGTTAGCTGGACTCCTGCGGAATCCCGCCGCTGGAAGTATAGGATTTATTGTTGTTGTTGTGTTCATGCGTTTGCTATTCATTGCTAGTGGGTACAGGTGTACCCTAACGAGGGTCGCAACTCCTCTCGTCAGGTGTATGGTGAGTTTTCCTTCTCATTCATCCCAGATCATTTGTGAACTTTTCACGTAATACTAATCGGGTGGCTAACAGGTAATATACCTTGCCAAAGGGCACCTTGGATTTTGTCCAACACTGCTTATTGGTTATTCGCAGCTAACCTCTATATCAAGTGGTCGTTCCCCTATCCGCAACCTGGGGAGCCGGTGGATGGGAGTTGTCATCACGAGACATCACAAATTATATTTGTCACCACAACTTATATATATATATAAATGTAAAATTTTAATTATAGAATTTCTATATATATATATATATGATAACACTGAATTTAAAATCCAATGTAGTATACATGTACGCTGGCTGCGTATCGATTGAGTTATGACGTAACAGTGCGTGACGTAATGCCCCTATAGTACACAAATCTCCACACACACACGCACACACACTCACACACACACACACACACACACACACATAGACAGACTACTATAACAGACGTAACGACTAGCTGTAGTTTGAATAGTCATAGTCTTCATAGGTATGATAACACATCGCATCGCACGTTTATTGCGGATCAAAGTGACAGTTCTATTAGGTAAATACACCGTAATACAAGCCTAATAGTGTACGCATCGTATTGTTGAATAGTTCGAGGTTAAAGGTCGTGTCGTATAGGACATGACTGATTTTCACGATGAGTACGTAATGGATAATGTTACTATTTCGGAGACATCCGTTGCAGTTATTCGAGATGGCGCATTCGTTGAAGAGGTTCACTATCACAAACTGTTAATACAACACATTCTTACGTCATATATGTATATTGTCATATATAAATATAATCGTTAATTCAATAATTCATTTTTTTTTTAATTAAAATTAAAAATAATAAAATGAAATACAAAATATTATTATTATTTTATGTTAGGTTCAACTACGTATTTTATTTTTAATAATTTATATATATATATCTCATATTTTCTCTCTTTTTAGAGTAATTTAAAATTTGTTTATTCTTAATTATATGTTATTTTATTTATTTTGTGAGATAATATACTATCCAAAATATAATGATTGGGGACATTTTTGTAAAAACATTAACATTTGTATTAATCTACCCATTATTCCTTGCCTATTGAATAGGAATGTTATATCTGATTTATTTATTTATATATACATATTATGATATTTCTTTATTTTGTAATACATATATACATATATACATTTATATATTTGCTTAAATATTGTATAGTATTTAATTAATAATTAATTTTAATTCGAATTATATTTTTATTATCAATATTAGCGAATAATATCTATATATACAGTCAAATATCGATAACTCAACATGCCGATAAGTCAACATTGCCGATAACTCAACATCCCAAAAATATTTGGTTGGATTCGTATCTTTTACATGTTAACAAAAACCCTATTACTCAACAAATAAAACTCAACATACATATAACTCAACATGTTTTATATAATCCTAGCCTATACATTACATGTAAATATACATCCGATAACTCAACATTTATGAAAAATCAAAATATCACAACAAATGTTGTTGGATTCGTATATTTTACATGTAATGAAACTGCATTGTTCAACAAATATAATTCAACATACATTAGTCAACATGGTTTTATTTAATAATATATGGATATAAATATATAAACGTAAAAATACAATTACAATTATTATATTATCATACGAGTACTATTTTGAATGCAGTTATGTGAGCAAACCATTACTTAAGTCTATAGACGTATTACATATCCCGAATTCCCATTTACTACTACTACTACTACTACCGCCTACTACTACCACTACCGCCTACTACTACTCTACCGCCTACTACTCTACCACATACTACTACTACTACTACTACAACTACTACTACTACTACTACTACCCCCTCACAATGGACAATGACTCGTGAGTGCACCCTTGCAAGGCATACTCAAGGATTAGGCCTATTTTGAATTATCCAATGGGGAATGATTATTTTTAACAATAAGTTTATTAATATACATTCTTGTATATTCGAAATCATTATAGATTATAAATCTAATTAAGTAACATGTCAGTCAAGAGAAAAATTACTTCCATATCCATAAATGATAAATTAGAATCCATCATTAATATTGATAAAGGCGAATCAAGAAAGTCAGTCGCCAAACGATTAGATGTTTCTGTATCTACCATAGCTGGATGGTTTAAGAATAAAGATGCCATTTATAAGGTATCTTTAGAATTCAACAATAAAAGAAAACGGGCCTAATTATCCTCACACGAATTTCTTGAAGAAAGGGCTTATACATGGTTCAAGCAAATTCGTGCACAAAATATTCCTGTATCAGGTAAAACAATATATTATGATTATAATTATACATCCTATTGCATATGATATAATCCTGGACATTGTCCTTGGTATAATCATTATATACGATATGGTATTTATTCCAGTTAATTATATTTGTATTATTACGTAATTTTTAACATATCTATTTATTTACAAGTTAATAGTTTATTAATAGTGGATGAAATGTTATATCACTATAACAAATACACAGATTATATGAATTGATTTTCGTATAAAAACGTAAACAACATTTTAAGTTCGATTTGTTAATAAAAATGCTATAGCATATATATATTCTGATATTACCTTTTTATAATTATTAAATTAAAGAATGTTACATATCTAATCCTAATTAAAATATATAGATTGATAATAGATAAATTAAAATGGATATATAAACTGAATATAATGATGCCACGGATTATTTTGATTAATAATGGCACATATATAGAATACTGTTGACACATATAACATATATAACACAACATAAGTATGATTATGCTGTAAGTAGCGTTGTCATTCGGACCCGGACTTCGGACTTTAGGTCATTGATACCGGACTGATACAGTATAATTTATGATATATCGGACTCGGACCGGACTTTAATATTTAACTCGGACTATTTCGGATTTTAAATATTAGATTCGGACTTTAAATATTAGATTCGTATTATTTCGGATTTTTATTATTGGATATCTAAAATATATTCCAATATTTACCTTTGGGATTATATTTATTCGCGCCATTTTCAACCAACATAGCGGTTCTGTGTATGTATCCGCGACACTATTACTCAGCTTAGCGTCCCTTTGTGTGAAAAGGAGTCACTGTCAATCAAACTACTCCCCCCCTTTGTATGTATCCGCGACACTATTACTAAACATAGCGTCCCTTTGTGTGAATAAGCGCCAATGTCAATCAAACAACCCCGCCATTCGTATGTCTTGACCATTAATTATTATTATTTAATTTCTATATGTGATAATTATCTTAACGTATGTTTAATGTCAATGTTAACTACTATATATCACAAGAACATATATGTTCTAGTGATATTGAATTAAATATTTATAAAATGTCATTCTTGAGAATTTCTTGAGTATAGTATGGTGAATATTTCTAAATTATAAACATATATGTTCTATATATTGGATAATTAATATGTATTAATATTAATTATTCACATATAGAATTAGATAGTACATTGACATGGAATTAATTATTATAAGAGTATTTATTCAGTTATAACATACATTAAGGATATTATATAATATTGCATGAAATGTTATATCACCATAACACATACAAAGATTATGTAAAATACTTTTTAAAACACAAGATACAAATGTAAACAATATTAAAAATAATATTTGTTGTACAAAATGAATTATATATACAGTATATATATACACTACATGTGTGTAGTAGTAATAAATAATATATTATATCTTTACTATAATATAATTACTTATAGAATGCATATATGCATGTATATATTGTATAATATATTGTAAATATATCATTAGTAATCAAAACAATCAGAGATATAATTATACAGATTCTAAAAGAATTACAGAATACTCGAAATTATCTAATTAAGAATAATTTAACTGACGATAATTGTTTATTACATATTACTCATATTATAAATACTTTTAACAAGCATGTTGATAACAATTTAATACAATCAAAAATGAATAATTACTTTAATAAATAAAAATGAATATAGCACTATTCCTATACTTTTTATTTATTATAATTATTATTTTAAAAGAATATACAATCTATATACTTAATAATAATCATAAACCATCATTAGGAGTAATATACTATTAGTAGCGTAACTAAAATACCATTATAAATAAAAAATAAAATTATACATCCGATAACTCAACATACTCGCTAACTCAACATGAAAACTCCGTCCCGGCAATGTTGAGTTATCGAGTTCTGACTGTATATTAGACCGGTTCGTTCGATTCAATTTTTAATCCTTCAGGTAAAATATAATACATATCTATATTTTAGTATAATATGTATTAACAATTTTTCTAAAAAAATAGTTACCTTTGATCACGAAGCATTTAAAGTTTGAAATATAAATTATTATTTTAAGATAAAATGTATAATATTCTATGTATAATAGTAATGACACCATCTTATTATCTTTGATTTTTACAAATATTTAAATTAATATTACAAATTAATTATGTATTTGTATTATATTTAATGAATTAATATAATATATGCCATTATTTATATTTATTATTAATATAATATCTATATTTCATTTTTATATCTACAAATTACCAATATTAATGTCTCCTAAAACTCGAGAAAATACACCATTTTACAAAGTATTTATTTCAAAATAATTCAAAAAAATAATTAATTTTTTAAAATTAATATATATAATTATACTTTACATAAATTTGAGTGATCAGATTGTATTGAATTGTGGATATAAGTTAGATATAAATGACCTTTATACAAATAAAATTAAAAAAATTAAAAAATATGTAATCTTTTTTGTATTTCATATTTCAAATAAAAATCCAAAAAAATTTAAAAATGATGTTAATTTTTTTTCTAAAAATAATTTTTAATTTTTTAATAATTAATTTGAATTGTATTATTATTATCTATAAATTATATATTTTAATTTTTTAAATTAAATTGTAATAATATATTTATATTAAATTATACGATTTTTAGATATTTTTTTTGACTAAAATTATTTTATAAAATTTGGGCATCTAGATTGTTATGAAAAATATTTTGTACTGTTAATACTACTTGTTATATATGTTTCTAGGATATATCCAAAGATTTTCCGAAGGAAAGATATAACACTTACGCGAAATCGTGTAATTCGAATTTGTATACAAAATACCCTGGTGCCACCTATAGCGGGTTACTTTTAGGAACTATGCGTTGTTTATAATGTAAATTCGTATTTAACTATACACTTTTAAAATGTTAAATAATATGCTTTAAATTAATATTTATATGATGAAAACTAAGTGTTCATTACTAATATATAACAAACAAATATGATATGTATGTTTTAAATGCTATAAGTATATATTTAGTGAGTAAAAGCTAATTTATATTGCATGTAATTTAATAGAGCAATGAAAACATTGTTGTATGCAAACAGAGCCGAACCTAAATCTATTTCAGTGATTTCGATACTACTGCTAGCAGCGGTTCGGGCTATAACTAAATTACGTTGCATGCATAGGGAGTGTTATATCTTTGCTTCGCAAAATCTTTGATATATCCATAGTTGGCTTAAAAAAAATCATCCAATTTTATAAAAATTGAATAAACTTATTTCTATATCTCCCTCATGTTAACTTTTGTATGTATTCAATGTTAAAATAAAAAGGTCTCGTGACATAACAATATTTAAGATATAGGTCTAATATTTTAAACACTTATTCATCATAGCATACATAATTGTCACAGATGTGAAGGTTTTTAAAATTGCGAAAAATTTTTTAGTACGAACCGGTCTACTGTATATACTATTAAAACACATACTAATGAACCAGTACGCACGTAATGTCATGACCTTCATAAAACACAGTTGAAGGGCATACTGTTACGTAATTCTCTTTGGTACGGAGTCATACTACCCCTCGCCTCCACCCTCGGAATATTGTTGAATATCATTAGTTTCTGGTAAGTATGCCCTAATAACGCTTTTCGAATAATGTTGGTTTATATATATATATATATATATATATATATATTTATATATATATATATATATATATAACTGTATATATGTTAACTGTTAACTATTAAAGTCTCAACATTGAAATTTGTATTGTTTTCACAATTTAATTTTGGATTTCTGTCTATTCTTGTACCTTAATTTCTAAGAATATATACTATGTACTATATATATATATATATAGATACTTTTTTGAATTTTATCGAGTTACTTAAAATTAATCATTTATATTTAAATTATTATTATAAATGTGGTTATATGTGGTATTATATATTATCATCCCCATCACGTATTCATCTAACTATTTTGATAACAATCGTGGATATATGTAATTCATATGGATATATCGAGTATATAATAGTTATAATAACATGACTCTATTATTTTATATGTCTATAGGTATACTATTGACTCAAAGTATATGTATACTATATCCAACTTATATTATACTACACTATACTATATTATTACATTAATATAATATAATATGTATTACTTATAATATATTAATTTATCACCTATACCGCATCGCTTACACCACGTGACTACTATATCACGTGACTGCTATATCACATGACTACTATATCACATGACTACTGACGACCACCCACACAGCGTGTATCAGCACAGAAGACTTCGTACACCCAGAAATAGTTACATGTGTGCCCTGCTGCTCTCCAACTGCCTGTTCCTGGTCTGTTCGCTTCTCAGTCAGGTTAAGTTATAAGCTTTCTAGTTTATCGATATATCATTTATAATCTATATAATTAGTTATCAATTTATTGTACCCTATTTGATCTTTACACATATATGTGTGAGGTGCTCTACGGTGATCACTTTTAACATGTACTACAATATCTTCATTTACGTGTTCCATCATATCCTCCTTGTGTCAATTTCGATATTTTTGTACAATTTTCTTTTCATATCCACATAAATAACTCATATATATTATAATTTATTATATTATTTTTATTTTTGTAGTTAGAATTAATAATATATAAGAAAATAATACAATTATTAAACTATAGTTAAGACATTTTTGTTATATAAATAGATTATTTTTTCAAATAATTCACGGGTCCCTCAAAATGTTGTGTTATTCGTTATTGATTAGTTAGCCTATTATGTAATAGGGTAAAGTAACCGAATACGGACAGTGCACAAATACGTACACTCTCGGTATCTCAGAAACCATAAATCCTACAAAAACAATGTTTAATAAATAAAATATTCATAATTATATAAATAGTCTAAAAAAGTATTTTTTATTTTTTAATTATTCAAAATATTGCTGATATTTCCAATAAACTAATTTTGTTATTACATTTTTAAATTTATGAAATAAAATGTCAACTTAAAACATTCTCAAGTATATACAAGTGTTACGATATAAAATATAACACTATATTATTTACAAATAAAGCATTCTAAAAATTATATTATATAATTTATTTATTTGTTATCAAATATTCATTAAGTTATAAACATATATCTAGAGGTAATAAGGACACCATATAACCAATCAGCGCGCAGCGTATGACATATTCTAATTATTATTAAAATCGCGTGCGTTATAATATTAATACCCCTAATAAAGCTAAATCTAAATTTTTTATTATTTAGATACTAACATTGTATTATTAATTAATAAAATAATAAAAATAAATAAATTATTAACTAATTAAATTAGTATAAAGTATTAATAAAATTAATTATAAATAATGTATTTGTAATTTATCTGATTATTTCATTAATAATATATAGTTTATCTAGTGGTATAACGTCCGTATTATAACACAGGGTGTACATTGTACACTGTAAATTGTATATGGTACCCATGTACATTGTACAGTGTAAAATGTACATGGGTACCGAATACGGACAGTGTCCGTCGGACACCCTCGTTATCTATGGAATTAAAAGATTAAATACAAATTTAAAATCACAATAATATCTATAATCATATAATATTAATATATTGTAATTTTTGAATAAAAACAATGAGTCATACATTTTTAAGACCATTTATTGTTAAACTGTCCGTATTAGGTTACTTTCCCCTATGTGAACTATAATTAATATCGCGAGATATAGCTGATCAGCTTCGAAGGTATCAGTATATACATGGTATCGAATGTCATTTGAAACCTTCGAAATATAAAATAATATACATATATATATACACACACACACATATATATATATATATATATATATATATATATATGTGTGTGTTTCCATTATGATACTGATATTCATCCTAAGTTCATTAATGTTATTGATTCTTTTTACTTATTCAATATATAATATTCACAACATACTATATTGGTCATATACTTGACTTAGTAGTTAATCCAATATCTAATAATTTATATAAACCTCCTATATGTTTACCTCCATTAACGGATCATAATGTATTTCACTAGAAATAGACAATCCTTCTAAAATACTGTTACAACAATAACTGTATATAGGTATATTAAATCTATTTATTTCGAATTATTTTCAGATAATATTAAAACAAATTTAAATAATAAATTATATAATATTAATTCATTAAATACATGTTTAAAATTAAACCTTAAGATCTTAGCTCCAACCAAGATACATTATTTTAAAGTTAGAAGTAAAACCATAGGTTAATAGTTCTACATCAGAAGCAAAAAGGTCAACTAGAAAAATAGGATTTAGAACCTAAAAAGAATTTAGTTTTTAAATCCTAAGGATTTTTTTCTTTTAAGGTTTAAATTCTATCACTAATTATGAATAATTAGCTATGGCAAGAAATGCATATAGAATGAAACTTTCATTAGATAAAATAATTGATTATAAAAATAATATATTATCTTATGGAAATAATTCAAATAAATTGTACTCAATTACTAGAAAACTCATAGGCAATGAATCACATTTAAATTATCATCCTTTTTCTAATGAAAAGTTATGTTCTTTATTTATTGATCATTTTGATTCTAAAGTTATTAATATTTGTAATAAAATAAATAATATTGTTTTAAATGAAGATATTACTCCTTCAATGGCAGTTCCTATAGTCTCTACTTCATTTGATATATTTCTCCCTCCTTCAATTATTGATATATATATATATATATATATATATATATATAAATACATCTACTTCATCGCCTTTTTTGATCCTATCCCCCTTTCTGTTCTTAAAAAATTAGCTAATACTATTACTCCTATATTCTCTACAATTATAATTGATTTACTATGATTTACTATTTAAACTGTGAAATTCCGAAATTCTTAAAATCATCTTTAATATAACCATCATAAAAAGACCATAGTTAGATTCTAATTATTTTAGTGATTTTAGACCTATATCTATGCTTCCTATTATAGGTGAACTGTTTGAAAAAAATATATCTAAGTAACTCATTATTTATATTAATGATAATAACCTTATTGATATATATTAAAGCTCATACAAGAAGGGACATAATACTGAAACTGCCTTACTCGACAACATGAATGATATATATTTCTCTTTAGATAAAAATAGCCGTATCAATTACTATAACTTGATATTTCTTCTGCTTTTGATAGTATTTATCATGATATATTTATCAATATGATATCACTAATAGGCATTACTGGAGATGATTTAAAAATATTAATTATATTTATCAAAGATAGAACCTATTCTGTTAAGATTCATAATTGTATTTCATGTAAGAATAATTCATTATACAGGGTTCCACATGGATCCACATCAGATCCTCTACTTTGTACTATTTATATTTCTCCTTTGAAATATATAATAAAACAAACACTAGATGATCTATATCGATTACAAATACAATGAGGTCCTTCAAGATGTATGCTGTTACGATGTGGAACAAGCTATCTCTGGCGATAATAAGTGCCCCATCTATTTTAATTTTCCACAAAATACTGAAGAAACATCTTTATTATAATTGTTGTTGTTAACATTATTTTATTACACTTTAGAGAATTGTTGCTACTATTATTTAAGTGTATAAATAAACTATTATTATTATTATTATAATATAAATATATACTTATGTGATGCCTACAGACTCCAGTTAGATGGATGCCCACTATTAATATCGAAACTGTCACGAAATCTCTTAAATTCGCACAAAAATTACACATGAATTGCTATGCTATAATGGATATTTCACAGGTTTTGTATTATATTGTATTTATTAGTATATTATTAGAAAATACACAAAAACTATCACATAACTCTCATATTTATATATATATATATATATATATATATTTATATATATATATATATATATATATATATATATATGTATTGTATATAGTGAAACCTCTCTATAATAAACTGATTTTTTTCAATTATTTTGTTCTTATAAAAAATACTAACATAATTTTCTTATAAAAAGGTATTTCTTATATAAGATTTACGTATGAAGAGGTTTTTTAATGTGAACAATTTTGTATTCCAACCTAATGAGGTTTCTTATAAAGAGGTTTCACGGTATTAGTAAAATGTAAAATACATTTTATAGTTTTTTAATATATATTTTATTTAAAGTATACCATATATACAAAAACTAATAGATTAAATATTAATAATTAATCAAGTAAGTATTATATTATTTAGAAAACGTTAATTTGTATACACTGTTAGGTATATAACTACCATTGCTAAGTTACCAGTATTATCTAAGTTACTAAACTATCACACTTAACTGTTTAACATAACTTTAATCTTATGTAAGTTATCAGTAAGTCATTACATTATTTATCAGTTCTTCAGCTTAGATTATGGATAGTATGGTTAATTAGATTGCAATTTCGTGTATATCTTGACTTAGATATTAAATAGATTTAAAATAAATTAAAAAATGTATAAAATAAATTTACCCATATATGAGATATTTACTATAAATATATTGACATTTTTACAAACCATTTTTATTTCATTTTGAGATTATATTGATCAAATTAGGAAATTAAACAAACTGGATTATTAATCAATATAATAAAAAGTATTATTATTTATATGATTTTAATAAATATATTCTCAATTAACCTACTCGTTAAGTAAATAAATAATATTCTATTTATTAATTAACAATATTACATAAATCATATTTTAATAGAAAAGTAATAAAATTATATAAAACAAATATAACCTTAATATATATATATATATATATATATATATATATATATATATATATATATATATATATATGTATATATATATATATTCACACTCGTGTCCTGTACGTCATGTTACATAGGCGTATATCATTAATGATTATTATATAACTATATACCGTACCTTAACGTGTTTGTTAAACGATTAATTCAATAAATCGTAATATATGATTACATATTACAAATATTTACATAAATACAAAATATATTTACAAATTTCTTGTCAATTTCATGACATTTCTAATTTGATTACTCTCGTAAAACACTTTATATAGATAGAAATACTTAAAAATATTACAAAATATTTTAAAATATGATATATATAATATACAGAACTTAGATAATACGTAATAAAAAATATTGTAAATATTAAAATATGTAACATATTTTAACTCCAGCGCCTACCCTTAACGTGTGTGTGTCTTGTTACCGCAGTGTTTGATACTGGGATACACGTGCGCCCTGATATCACAGCAATACCACTGGAGATTCGCACCCCTGAAAGCCGTCACTTGGGGCACCGTGGATAAGATATATAAGGTGGGTGCTGGGGAAGTAAGAGTCGATATTATAGTACGTGTTTATAGGTATACCTATAGGTACGCCTATAGGCGTTAACACTAGTGTGTAGGTGTGACACATTCGGTATCATGTAGTAATGTTAGTAATTAAAACTGTATCATTATATTCTAATAATATATATATATATATATATATAAATAAATTATAAATTTATATAATAACAGGTGATAATAACTATTTTCAATATCATGATTTTAACACATTTGATTCATTTCTTCAAATTTATCCAAAACTACACAATAGTGGATGGCGGCGTAACTCTACCACAGGTTACCACAACAGGTAGTAGCTATTATATGTATATGTATTATATGTATTATATATTATATATTATATATATATAACATAATTGTAATTAAAACATTTATTTTACTAATCGATTGACTGGCGGTAAATAAGCATATTTTGAATATCTCGCATAATATACATTATTACACCGTACTAAATATCGCACGTATCTTGTTATCTAGTCGTATTACTTATGCTATACACATACAAGCATATACACATATATACACACGCACAAACAAACACACACACACGCACACTAATAACGAACACACACACGATATTTTAAACACATACACGTATACTACTAGCGTCCCCACTCGTAGGGGCACTGGAACATTTTGTATGTAGGTGGGACTAACCAATCAAAATAAATGTTGTGGTAAAAGTGGGGGGACCAATATATAGGAAGTCCCCCTAGATTTTAAAGTGGGACGGGGACATATCCCCCCATCCCACCTGTTGCATCGCCCCTACCCACTCGACACTCACACACAGGTATGCCTATCCGAGATGTATTCTAACTCTTCACTGCACACATACGATGAATACGTCTACTATATATTGTTCATTATCGCCCCATGTGCGCTGGCCGTCTGCATCATGATTAGGTTAACCTATTATCACTAATTAGTTATATGTCCCACTTAATAATTCATAATTAATAAGTATGTAGTACCTATTTATATTATAAGTTTTGTTTGTCATGTTATAAATATATATATATATATATATATATATATATATATATTTATATTTATCTTTCACACTTTTTAATCGCGTTATCTTGACTGATATCAGTAATCATCTATCCTTAGTTCAAAATATTTAAATTTTAATAATAATCTGACTAATATAAATTGGTCTTTCATTTTAATCTTTCAATATGATATTCATATATCTTTTAAAAATTAATTTCTACATTAATTAATGCATATGATATATATTGTGAAATAAAAAAAGTTAAAATTAAATCTGGAGTTTTTGATAAACCATTGTTAACCCCATCATTAAATGTACAGGTAAAAAGAATAAAATGTATACAAAATCTTTAATTAATCATTCAGTAATACATTGATATATAAATTATAAAAATTGCTTAATGAAAATATTAAAATATTATGAAACTAAATTAAAAAATACAAATAATAAATATACTTGGAGTACTTTAAATTAAGTTATAGATAATAATACAAAATCAGGAACTATAGTTATATAACTATAATATATTATTAATAATAATTTAACAGATTTACAAAATGCTATAAGTTCATATTTATCAAATATTATTGTTGAATTAAATAAAATATACAGTATACTCTAATAAAAATATATATGAAAATATTACTAGTAATAAGAGTTCAATTTTTATATAGCCTGTTTCAACAATTGAAATTGAAAATATTGTTTATAATTGTGATTCAAAATATAGTACCTTCCCTTAATTTTTACTTTTTTTAATACGTAACATTTTGTATCTATTAGTAATATTTTATCAATTTTATTTAATAAATACATTAAACATGGTATATACCATGAAGTACTTAACATATCTAATGTTATATAAAAAAAAATAATATGATTGATCGAATTATAGGTCAATATCATTAACTTCACAATTTTCAACATTTTTAGAAAACATTTTAAAAGTAAGGATATTTTCATTTTTAGATACAAATTATTTAATAAATAAGTATTAATTAATTGGCAAATATAACAAATCGGTATTAATATGTGAGCTATAATAATACCAATTATAAAATACTTCCGATTAAATATTGAGTACCACAAGGTTAAGTTTTGGGACCATTGTTAGGGTTAATGTACATAAATGATTTTCCTAATATAACTAACACATGCAAGTTTTATCTTTTTCAGACGAGTCCACTTTAACATTTAATTCTTATAATTTAAATGATCTAGAAACTGAAATAAATTCTACCCTATAGGGTTCAATACTATAATAAATAAAACTATATTAAACTATATTTCAAAAATATATTAAACTAAATTTAAAAACTATATAGTTATATATTAAATATATATTAAAACTATAGTTTCAATCTATGACTGGCTTTGCGGTAATACACTTATTCTTAATAGTGACAGCAACAAATTAATTGTATTCCATTGCACAAGAGTTACACATAAATTTAACATAACAATTAATAATATAGTCATAACAAAATCAACTAATTTTAAATTCCTAGGCATTTTAATTGACGAAAATCGTAATTGGAAAATACAAATTAAAAATATTAAAAATAAACTTTACAATGGAATAGTTTACTATTTTACTACATAAATATAAGTGTAATAGTAATACTTTAGTATGCTTAATTTTTCTTATTTTCATAGTCATATTAAATATTATTTTTATATTAATTCTATCATTACCAAGAACAGGTTGGTATATGGGATCGTACTTATCCTAGCAATATAAAATGCATTCAAATTTTACAAAATAAATGTATGAGAGCAATATATAAACTTGATAAAAATAACCAATATTTATTACATTTTTTTAAGACATAATATTCTTAAATTTAAAAATGTAATTCATATATCTATTTATAAATATATGTTTAGTATATATAACAATCATTATTTTCATAGTGCAAATTGTAAGTTTTTACCCATTTACCCATAATTGCGCCTTTTATACTTTTCGGTTAAATAGAATATTATTAATACCAAAAATAATATTTTATCATGAGCAATTTAGTATTTGTATAAAGGCTCATGTTTATGGAATTCTTTAAATGCAAGCATATCATCTTTAACGAATTTGTATACTTTTACAGGGCATATGTGCATTTAATATATTAAACATATGTTTTTAAATAAGTATATCGAGTCACTTACACCTGCTAATTATTTGTTCTTTTATTTACATGGTCATCTTTCCTTATTTTTAGTTATTTTAATGTGTTCGTATTGTATGGGTATTTTTTTAATATTGTGTTGTATATTTTTATTATTATTTATTATTATTGTATTGTTATATACATGATGATATTCATGGTATTAAGAGTTACAATTAATTTTATTGTATTGATTTTGTTATGAGACACAACACGAATGAACAACATAGTTATACTCTTTATATTTATTTGTTTTTATATTAATTCTATCATTACCGGGAACAGGTTGGTATATTGATAAATCCAATAGAACTTCTATACCATACCTGGGTTTTGATCTAGGTCATTAACTGAATCTGATATAAATATATATATATATTATACATATACTGCCATACCGCGAGTTTATATTAGATTACACATGATATCAGTTACATTGTTACAGACCTACACATACCTATACACATACTTACACGCATACAACTGCATACCACTACCACTAGAATTGGACGAGATCATCTGAAACGTTTGATGCAAGATGAACAGCAACCGGATTCAGCTTACGACGTCGCCACTTTCAGAGTATTCAAAGTTTGTTTAGCGCAGTCTTTTAGCGCAGTCTTTTAGTTCAGTCTTTTAGTGCATTCCTCGTTCAGGAACTTAGATGATTTGTTGTTACTTATATCTAAATGTATCTGATGTCCTTTCGAATCCGCAATCATGATAAGGCATCCGTGGTTTTAACGAGATGCCATCATTTATATAATATCACTTCTTAATAATATTGTAAGACCTATTTATTTAACCGACAGGTATTGAACATGCGTCCTTGTTGCACATACACACACAACCACACACACATATATATATATATATATATATATATATATATATATATATATATTACTTCGATTGTAATTGTTTAGAATCATTTTCATAGCAGAAAGTTGTATGTAAACCAATTAATAATCAACAATCCAATTCACGTAATTCTACGTAGTATAAGCTAACCTCTCGAGTAGCTTCACAGTGTTGTTGTTGTTGTGTCCCGTGGTGCTAGCTTATCGTCATTTAACTGTATTACATTGTATATTATTTAGTATATCCACTATATTACTGTTCATTATATATATATACTTATAAGTATACTTATAAGTAAAATATGTGTAAAATATGTATTATATTAGTCATTATATATGATGACTAATATATGTTTCACAGTTAAACGTACTATTTAGTTTAACTTATGAGGTAAACTAACTAGTAGGTTTAAAACTGTGTTTCACAGTATGATGACTAATACCTTACACGTTTGCACATTGAACAATCCCGCAGGACATGTCTAACAAGACGAATATCAATGTGATAGTCGTGGTGTTGAGTCTACAGATATTCTCAATAGTAATGAACGTAAAGGGTATGTTATCCACACATTTCTCTACCGCGTCTAAAGAATGTTTCATCATTCCTCAAGGTCAACTTATCTAGGCTGACTATATATTTATAAATTCACATATTAATTAATATAAGTGAATACTAATTAACGTAATACCCTACATCGGTAATATTGCTATTATTTACCGACATCGACTAATGATTAAATTACATTTCAATAGACAGACGATTTGCGTTCAGCCATCCTATGTACGAACTTCTCAATTCTATCGTGTTGACCCTCAACGCTTCGGTGGTCTTTGTTGTCCTGTTCGTCAGCCGGAAGTTATTTAGGAAGATACTTTACCAGCTATTGTTCACCATCATTAGCGAAAATAAGGTTTCCTAGAGTATAGAGTACGCCATAACTATATTATATATATATATATATATATATATATATATATATATATATATTAATTAAACATTTTTTAATACTTCGAATATGACAAATTATTAATAAAATCAATCAATTGTATTATAGATACACTATTATATTAAGGTTTTATTTTAAATTTAAAGAAATTATTTTAATGTGTCGCTGTTTTATTATTGTTGTTGATTGGTAGATATTAATAATTCCAAATTTTTACTATATATATATATGCTATCGTTATAAAGAAAATGATCCAACATCAATGACATCCTATAGACTATCCCATTCCGAGTGATACATTCATTAAATAACACTATTACTGAATAACGGTGATAATTAACCTATTGTATGAGCGATATGACGTAATAATGGATAATAGTTAATTTTTTATTTAGTTGATTAGTATTATGAGATGTGTGCGTGTATCTCTGCTAAAACTAAAGTTTACGGGTAAGATGGTGAAATCATGTGGTATATGTTACAAAATAGTTCTTATTCGCCACATTCCACTACACCATACTCGATTGTCTTATTTCTTTCCCCATCATCCTCCTACGATATTGTAACTATACTTACAATAAGTATATCACCAACTATACTTACATTACTCCACGATATATAGCTCTTACTTTGAATCATCTACGACGAGTACTTTTCTTCGGGTACTGTATTTAGATTACCCTTTCTTCAAATATGTATCATAACTACAATATTAACAAAACAACACTTTTACTCACTATCGCCCAATATAAATAGTATCGAAAAGAATGTGTTATTGACAAACAATTCTATTAATTACCTCTGTCGAATATATATTATTATTATTATACATTATTTTCTAAAGTTTATATATACACTATGGAAGATACATCTTCCATTCAAATGTACTAACATGCATTGAACAGCATTATCAGTGACCCTTTTAATAGTCTTTGAAATAACAAGACGCGCAGCTATAAATATATATATTTAGAACTATAGTTCTACGTTATATCTCCTATGCGTTCGACACAATAGAACGCACCATCCTTATCTCTGCTTCACATATTTAATCGGTTTAGCATATTACTGGCTTTTATTATTGCCTCTATCTGAGTATCATCAGTGATAAGCATTAAGCCCTCTCATCCCTATGTAGATACATATTGTATACATCACATATATTGGTCAAGGTATATTTTAATATTTTACTATTTTTCTTTTTTCATAGATTTTCTAAATCTCCCATTACCTTCCACACACACACACGCCGATAACATAAAGCTATACCTTGCACGCAATGCTAAGCCTTACTCGACATCACTAACTATTACATTAACTATCACCAATATCCATGCCAGATATATGCCAACTCACTTACATCCATTACAAATATAAGCTATATTCCTCCATCTACCTCTACATCGCAAAACCATCATACTACCTCTACCAATCACGTGTAATAGTTAAACTTATTACTACATACAATATATCGTTTTAATCCACGATGATATAAATTTCCTTATTAAATCAATAACGCAACTGAGACAATCTATCCATTACCAATTTCATTCTCTAGGAGTAATCCTTAAAATCACCATAATCCTTATATGCATGAATATTTCCTCTTCTTATATTATACACGTTTGGATTGATATAAATGTATACTACTACATCGCCCCTCGTCACTTTTATTTCTAATTTAAAAATTCATATCAATTATATATAGATTTTTAATACAAAACTTTCTCAATAAAACTACACTATCCATTAACTACTAATATACAAACATTTACTTTACAAGACAATACTGGTCACATACAAACCATGCATTACTATTCAACTTAAAGTTAATAGTAATCAATGGTTTATGGAATTCCTACTTCATGGAATTCATATTAAGTTATAGTCATAGATCCTAAAACTATTATTTAGTGTATTACTCTTCATTTCTACTATACAAAGATAGTCTATAAAACAGAAAATATAAAAGTAGGAAGTAGGAATAGGTTAGCCTATAATAATAGATGTTATTACAATTATTGTTTACATTTCTCTGAATCAGAAACTTTGATACCACTATGTACATTTGTTTACAACTGTATACACAAATAAGTGTACTATTTCATGTTGGCATATTATAATCATCTCTTTGTAACCGTATTTGTATTATATACTTATTAGGTAATATATGATTATTAAACCAATATATATACTCATGTACTTGGTTCTATTTTATCAAATTAATTTCTAAATTATATATTTAATATTTAATAATAATGAATATTATCCAACTCATACATTGATGTTAGATGTTTTAGAGGGTATTTGTATTTAGATAATAATGGAGGGGTAAATTCTGTATTCTACTCATAGATTTATAGTTTAAAATACAAATCTATGATTCAATCATTATTCCTGCACCTACTAACACCTATAGCTATTAGCTAGAGACAGGGTTGTTGTAGTTGCAAGTTTACTAGTGCGGGAGTAACAGCAATGATTGTTATACGGTAAATATAGTGGAAACAAATATGAAATAATGTAATCAATCTTATATTAGGTATATTTGGTTAAAGTATATTTGATGTTAACTTAAAGTCATAGTAATTGATCATATGAAATAGCTAGTATGCGAGTTACTATGTACGCAATAGAAGATAAAGATGGTATTAATATTTAGAAGGAAATGGAATATTGAGAGCATTACATATTATTTTTAAAGAATACTACATATAATATCTGAAATAATAGTAATATTATAACATAGTTGACTATATTTTATTTTAAATAAACAAATTATAAAATATCTATGACATAATTATATTTCCTATACACATTTATTAAAAATATTAAATATACACATTTATTATATATTATATTATCTAATAAATATATAACCTATAATTAAATATTTACCTACACTTATAATAAATCCAAAGGTTACAACATAATTAACGTTATCTCATTAATCATTAACAAATATCCACGTATGCTACATCTTGTGTAAATCATTTCATCGTAATTGTTATGCCTATACCTAACTGATGTGAATTAATCCTACTGTTGTATTGGTCACTAATGCATTGATTAGCATTCACCGTTTTACAGGTGTCAAATCTGGTGTTGTCTTTTATAAGAAAAAGGAAAATACATCCGAGACCTGAAAGAGACAACTCACTGAGCACCATATATATATGACATCACTTTATTATGCACTATATATTTTATTTATATATCACTAATTAATTATAAAACTACTATTTCATAATTTTATATACTACTTTATTTATATTCTGATAAATTGATTAATATATTATATATATTATATCTATTGTTTTTTAATGAATATATTAATTAATAAATTATATAATTGTCTAAATACATATAATAATAAACAATTAAAATATGTATTGACTCACTGAAAACAATAGACGTTTATATGCGTCAAGTTGATATAATAAAACAAATTAATTAATTAATAATTATATATTTTAAAACAATACATTATAATGATATCATATGTGAATATAGTCGACATTTGAAAGTAACAAAATATTAGTCCGTAAATCATCGAGAAGACTGTTCCAGTACTTCGGAGAAGAAACCGTTAAAGCAGCATCAGCATACATATATGAGACAAACGGCATAGGAAGTTTCATCAGCTAAAATTCGTGACTTGGAGGTGTATTTTCTCTAATTCTGAATTTCGTTGATATTCATTCCGCAACTCCCATATATCGCTTTCTGCGTAATTCAAAGAAGACGAAACTTGCATATATCCCGAATCTTTAATCATCCAAGTATCGCCATCGTGGAATGGATATATATGGTTATATCAATACGCTTACATATTATGATTCCAGCTCTACGATGTATTGAATCGAATTTGTTTATCAATTTTTGAGGAATGTTAATAAAAAGCGAATTACAATATCCAAGTCTACTAAATAAAAATGAATGTGATAATAGTTTAGTTAAGCTACATTTTAGCTATATAAATAATAACTAACTTTTATTTCTGAGAATATATAGCATTAAACATGATCATATTTACAGTAATACAATACATATGCTTAATAAGACTATATATATATATATATATATATATATATATATATATATATATATATTAAATGAATATAATAGAAATATAATGAATTATAAATTTCATAATTTAAAACGAAGTCTGATCCTTGCAACCAAACCAAAACTTGCCCACATCGGTTGGATATCCGTCCATTATCTGTGTGAATTATATTAAATAAATAAATTAGTTTATTAATATTTATAAAAGGGAAATGACCCAATTACTGACCCATGGTTGACTATTTAAAATAACTTATTTAATATTCAATATATTTATTTGAAATTTTGTAACTATGGTAATATTATGGCAATAGGTCTAAATAATGTTGCTATTTTAAATTATAGATTTAATTGTATTGACAAAAATAATCAACGCGCTCGTTAATTGGATATAAGTGCGTAATATCGACCCCCAAAAATACGAGTGGTAATATATGTAAGTTAGGGAATCGGTAATAGGAAATCATAGTGGTTAGAAAAATTAAGATATATTGGTTAATAATTATTAAAATTAAATTATTTTTATAATGTTTATAAATATTTAATTACCTACAATATTATGCATAGCATTGCATTTTATTGATCTTATAAAGTCTTTATAATAATTTAAAGAAAGATATTATTCAAATATATAAAAAATAAAACCATACTATTTAATTGTATCAAATAATAATTTTAGGATTGAATATTTTCATAAATAAAATACTATTTATATGTATCATTAAATTACTAATATTGTATGTATATATACTTTTTGATATCTCATATATATTGTTACTGAGATACGAGAGGGGTCGGTAATTGAAGACTCTCCCCTAGGATATTCTAGAGGGGTATTTCAATATCATATACATACCTTATTAGTTTTTACATCAAGACGATATGCTTTATCTTTTGTAAAATAGAATATATTCTTTTTTACCCCCCAATAGAACGCAGCAGTGATATTATTGGTCAGTAGATTTCTCCACATAGAATTTATAATTGTTATATATTTAGATATCGTATTATCTTTATATCTTTTAAGCTCATAGATATAGTTGTCTGTGTAATATAGGACATTATTAGATGCAACACAATTATAATAATTTATAATAAATTCATACATAATTATGTTTAAAAACATAATTTAGTATTTTAAACACATGTATATATTAAATTAATAAATAACTTACTTTTAATGTAATAAGCTATTTTATGTTCGGGATAATAGAATATGGCATCTATTTTATATGGTTTATTTTTAAAATGAAATCTATTTCTGTAGGTTCTACCGATCTTCTTTTTACCGGAAAATGTCCAATACAGTCCATTCTATATATAATGTCGATGATATTAATATATTATATTGGTTAATAATCTATAATAATATATATATTTATATATATATATATATATATTTATATACATATAATTTAAAACTCCATAATATATTATACACATTGATAATATATATGTTGAATAACCTAACCTAGGTTGATCTATAGCCATATCCTATATTATATTGTAATTAGCAAATGTCAAATTTTTGTATTAGATTTTCACTTACGATTCTTAATATATAGGTACTTAATATATCCTAATGTTATGTTAAACATATATATATATATGCTCAAATGCGTTAGACTTCTTAATAGATATTATTTCTAATACATTATATAATACATATAAAAGTGTAACTGTATCTATCGATCTAAATAAAGTTTTGATATATTAGATAATGTATATTATTAACAAATTATATAATTTTGGTATTAGAGGAATATCGCTTGATTTATTAAATAGCTATCTCACTAATAGAAAATAATATAAGTATTACCACAATGTTGACTCTAATTTACGTAGAATGAATATTCTACGTGATTAATATTCTTTCACCGTATACTGTATGTTTCTGCTATATAGTAATGATATCACTAGAGTTATGGATTAACATATCTTTATTCAATTTACTGATGAAACTAAATTGCTATTTACTGATATGGACCACTGTGTATTGGAAAATAAAGCTAACAAATATATTGGTTACGTCTATTCATGGTTATGCATTAATAAACTAACATTAAATTTACATAAAACATCGTATATGACTTTTGGCCCTTTACTCTATAAGCTTCATATATTTTACATTTCATTAAATGTTCTAATGCATTTAAATTTATTGGTGTCATTGTTAATTATAGACTCACATTTAAACTTTATATTAAAATATTAGTTTCTCATTTATCTAGAACACAAGCAGTAATTTAGAATCTTGGAAATAAAATTGATAAAGGTTCATTAATATTATTATTATATATATATATATATATATATATATATATATATATATATATATATATATTCCATTATAATAATGTATATTTCCAAACTAATGAACTAATTAGTTAATTAGTGCATTAGTACTTTAATGTGGGATGTGAAATAAATCACAGAAATATTAAACAGAAATAAGTGTATACACTAACACTATTAGATAGTATATATATATATATATATATATATATATATGTATGTGTATATGTATGTGTTTGTGTGTGTGTGCGTATGTATATGTTATACAATTATATTGATATAGAATTCTATTAATAATAATTCTTATTGATAAGAGATATATTTTATAAAATATAATATTGCACAATAGATATCGCTGTTGTAATATCCGATGTGTTTATTTGACATATACAATATACAAATTTGAATATATATTGAATACATAAAATAATGCTATTCAAAGTGTTTATTTGACCTATAAAATATACAAAATTAGAACATATATTGAATAAATAAAATAATTATATCCAAAGTGTTTATTTGACCTATAATATATACAACATTGGAACGTTATTATATATTTTACGTTGAAGAGCAACGTGTTTGGTTGCTGAGGTAATTCTTTATTTCATTCAAGATAAACATATTATCTGGGTCAAATTATAAGCATACTTTAAATAAGATAATTATTCTATAAAACAAAGAATTAAAATGTATATAAACTACCATTGAGATCTAATATTGATTGTGTCTATGAAATACATAATAATTTTAAATTATGTGATGTAGTTAATATAACATTACTAAAAAATGCATATATTGCTTATACTTATAAAGCTAACACTAATCTCTTACGTAAATTTGTCAAAAGAACTTATACATATACTAAACATAGATACGCATTTGTTATTCCTAAATATAGATTAAATAATATTATACATGCAGTATATAATATATTTCTAGTAATAATCTCAATACAAATATCTCAGCCGCAAAGGCTTCTTTATCTTCCCTGGGGTTTACACGAATCTGATACCATACCATACCATACCATACAAATCTGAAATTGATAACAAATATCAAGTTATTCATTAAAAAGTTAACAATTTCTTATATTGATAATAATTAATTTTACTTTTATTAACAATATTCTACACATTTCATATTCTCCCTGGTTAATATGGATGAAGAATACTAGTATATCACGTATGAAGCTATAAATGGATTACCAGATCTGTAATGAGAACATATTTGTAATATTCTATTATTATTTTATTATTTTATTATTATTATGCTTGTATATATACTCTGATTATTTAACTTAGTTTATATGTATCGTTAAAGTGTGTACTTTGGTTATATGCATATAAACACAGTCCCATGGGATGATACATATGTTTGAAATTCTAATACTAAATAGTTTTGTACCCTGGAGTGTACCAAACTCATTACTTATAGTGATCATTTGTTCGATGTATTGGAAGAAAAAAGTATTACAAAAAATTAAAAAAGATTTAAATATTTTTTAAAATACAATTGTTATATAATATATTATGTAAATGGCATTATTAAGGAAAACTACCTAGAAAGTCTTCTGACTATTTTATTTGTCCGTTTATTGGTTTTTTTCTTATTATGATTACAATAATAAAATTAATCTTATCTTATCTTATCCTATCTTATATATATATATATATATAAAATTTAACAACAATAATTAATACGATTGTTTATAATATCACATATATGTATATTTTATTATTTGTTTATTTCGTAAATTATAAAAAGTAGAGTTTCTAATATACACTAATACACCATTGCATGTTATGCATATAGCATTAATAGTTACATATTCTCTATAATATATAACATTACACAGATATATATATAGGGTATCAACTATAATATAAACTATAGCAAAATTAATTGTATAGTTGAATAACTTTTAAGTTATAAATACCATTAAATGAAGTATAATTCTATTTAACACTTTCTTTATTTATATTTTTATATTTACATGATTATAAATAATACTAAGGTACATTTATCTATTATTGATAATTAATTAGATAATAACGTGACAACGAAAACCCAACCTTAAATATATATGTAAGCTCTCCTAAGCTAGGGTTTCTGATGTTAGGCATAGTGACTGCCGCGTCGATATCGTCTGGCAATCCCTCCCAGTCATCTCTAATCAATCGTGGATATCCGGGAAGTATACCATTCTCTCCTATCTCCACGTATTGTTTACCTTTTTAATGCATAGGGTGGATAATTATAATATATATATAGAGTAGTTAATTATTTTAATTATTATTTTACAAATACATCAAAGTAATGTATTAAAAATACTTATTTTATTATAATTCATTTTGTTAATTTGAAGAGTTATTACAAATATAAGACTATAAACCTATAAATCCATAAACAATTCCATCTTTACCGGATGTGATAGCATCGAATTTTTTAATATTGCAAATATCAGTTCCAGATGATTCAGTAGTTGTATTAGTTAAAGTAGAAGTTGTTGTTTCTGTAGTTGTTGTTTTAGTTGTTGTCGTGGTCGTTACTTCCTTTGTTAATGTCGGTTTTCCTATATTACGAGTTATATTTTATTTATATTTAATATATAGAGTATAATTATTTATATTTATTTAATATTAGTTAGGCAAATATATCGTCTGATGAAAATCACTAATTTTTGTAATAATAGGTGTCATAATTACATTAGTTATTTAAATATTTAATATTTACTTCATATGTATGACAGTTTATTTAAATATAGGTAGCAATAGGATATATAAATATAAATATATCTGAAAAAGATAGGTGACGATATAAATTAAGGTATTGATGTGAGCTGGCATATATTAATTTCATTCATTTATTGTATGAAAATCGACGAAAAGCAAGTCGACGGAAGGAAAATAAAAAACGGTTTTGATGGGAGAATAATCATTTAACTAATTATTTGTAACTACAAAAATGAATCTATTAATTTCATTTATTTTTAATTTATATAATTAAACAAAATGCTATGTTCTTAAATTCAATATATATAGAAGTATATATACACGGTAAAAAACCTGAACTGATATATCTAAAACTAATAATATATATAGATCAATTTGGTATTAGGTTTTAACTCGGTGAGATCTTAAGGGGATCCCTCACATTTAAAGTGATGATAATTTATTTTTTTAATATATTTTGTTATTACATAATAATATTTATTGTAGTGTTTTTTAGTATCTGTAAAAAAATTAGACATGAATTCAGTCTAGAAATGACATAACAATATGTTTTATAACGATAAGATAATGCTATATTATATACTATTCAATATTACATTTTTATGCTGTTAAACTTCAAACGCTGTTTTCTCAAAATAATTATTACGTGTTAGGTATGTGCATTCAAAAATATAGAACATAAAAACTATTATACTTATAATATTATTTGTTTGTGCTTTCTATTGAATTTAATTATGTGAATAGTAAAATAGAGAGATAATTAATAAAATGTATAAAATTCATTATATAAAATGATAATTTCTATAGAAATACCATCATTTTAGTATCGATAATTTTTAATTTAGATATATATAATATAATAAATAATAATATTAAAAATAACTTTCTATTTTCATATACATGTATATGTTATGAATACATTACAACAAAAATTAGGTCAATTGAATGAATAAAATTTCAGTTCTATTTATTTTAGTGGACCTATGTTTTTCCTATCTTTTTATACACGAAATTGGCAAATTGCGTGTTATGTGCGGGATCCCCTTAAATCCAGTTTGTAGCAATTTCATAAGATTATTTGTTTCGGAATATATCATGGTTGTGGGTTTTCTAAAACCAATAAGTTATGTAATTACTACATGAAAAACACAATTATATATATTCCGAATCCCATAATCATATACAACATATGTCTTCAACCCATAATTATTGATAAGTATATATAAATTGTAGTAAATGTTTACCGGTTTTAAATCTTTCAATGATGTGTCGAAATTAGGCTATATAATATGGGCCAAAGCCCAAAATAAAATCAAAAAGAACAAAATAATATTTACAATTTATACATATAAATTATAAGTATTAATTATAGCTATAGCTATGGAATATATTCCTAATTATGCATAGCTAATCTTTAATTTTGTTTCTAACTAATATTTAAAAATTCTAACTGTATCCGATGTAGATCTAGCGTTGTTCTTTTTAAGATTTATTCATAAAATATTTTGTAAAAATACAAAAAATAATTAAAAATATTATAAAATATATTTTAAAAAAGTGTCTAAAATATTTTTTTAAATAAACAAAATATTTCAACATATTAGTAGCCATACCCGACCCGGCGTTGCTAGGTTTTTGATTGTTTGCCTATATATTTATATTAATTATAGCTATTCCTGATTATGCCTAAATATATAATTGCTAAAAAATACAAAAATTATTTAAAATATTACAAAAAATGTTTTAAAAAAATGTCGAAAACTCAAACCTAAACGCAAACCCAGACAGTATACTGTATACGGTATACCCGACCTGGCATTTATCGGTTTTTGATTGTTTGCCTATTTATTTTAAACCAATATGAATCATATAGTGTGATGGGTATTAATAATATATTTTAAAGTTTAAAAAAAAGGTCCATGGGTATTATTTCGTTATTTTGCATAGAAAAATCCAAAATACCGATTTTTAAAAGCCGAAACTAATCTATATTGGGATTTTTTATTTATTTTGAGCATTGACCGATATTATCTGAGCCCGGTAAAACCCATAACACATTCATCTATATATTATGGATTACATTAAGATTTGTTTACTGTGTATACATCTAAATAACTCTAAATATATTTATAGGTATTTAGATGTATACACTATAAACAAATATATATATATATATATATATATATATATATAAATTATAATATATAATCACAAACATACCATATAGTTTTTGAATTCCCTTAATATCATCGTCGCCTAACTGATACCGAGGGTCGTATCCGGTGTACCTAGGAGCCATTGTAGCTCCGTCCGCTCCGGAATGTCTCAAGCCCAACATGTGACCGAATTCGTGAACCGCTACTTGGAACAAGTTGTACGTGCCTGCAACATAACGTCATCGTAGCTTGTAGTGTAGCTTATACTGTAGCTAACGTAACCTCTATAGATGTTTAAAATATCGTCTGTTTATATTGATATATATATATATATATATATAATATTAATCTATTTGGTGAAAGACTCTACAAGCCATGCTTTTTGTTTCATCCAGGCTATTGCCAATTTGATATTATTATTATTATTATATATAACTCAGAAGGTGTAACTCAGAAGGTGTAACTACTGGGTAGAAGAAAAAAAACTTATCTTATATATATATATATATATATATATATATATAACAAATATAGTTACATTAATATATAATATAATTTATTATTTGATATACATATATATAAGGTACCTTAATATTTATCCTCGGTTATTAACTAACAATCGTATATGCTCGTTATATTTCTATGTATATATGCACACACCCGTATATATTATATTACAGGCAATGTAACTATGTAAATATATTATATTATATTTCGTAGTCGTTAACCGATAAGCATGCCGTACACGCCGTACAGTAAGTACACAGCAAGTAGCACTAACTTAATTACCCCTATAACCACCCCACCACGATGACTTACCCCAACCACCGCCCACCAGTGACCACGTTTCCGAGTCGTCGAAGTGTACGAGACCCCGCGTGGGGTAGAATGCGTGCGCCAACGCCCCACCTGCCTTATCGAAGCTGGATCTGTCGCCGTGTCTGCCCACCTCGAACCCTATCGAGATGTCCGCGCTCGAGTTAGTCGACATTTCTGTAAATGTTAATCCCGAAACTTTCGACCAAACCTATAGGTTATATATATACAAATGTATCATATATATTAAATTATATCAATAATTTAGCTAAATATATATATATATATCCCAGTATTCAATACTCGTGTTTAACTTGGATCAAACTGGGAAACTGGGGGAAACTGGGGGAAACTGGGGGAATCTGGTCCAAACTTGGATCTAGGTGGTGTAAACTTGGATCATATTTAACTAGTTGAAACTTGGATCATTATACAATAGTTTGATCCAAGTTATTTTTTTAAACTGGTGTAAACTGGGGGAAACTGGGGGAATCTGGTCCAAACTTGGATCTAGGTGGTGTAAACTTGGATCATATTTAACTAGTTGAAACTTGGATCATTATACAACAGTTTGATCCAAATTATTTTTTTAAACTGGTGTAAACTTGGATTTAGCTGATCCATATTTAACTAGTTGAAACTTGGATCATTATACCACAGTTTGATCCAAGTTATTTTTTTAAACTGGTGTAAACTTGGATTTAGCTGATCCATATTTAACTAGTTAAAACTTGGATCATTATACCACAGTTTGATCCAAGTTATTTTTTTAAACTGGTGTAAACTTGGATTTAGCTGATCCATATTTAACTAGTTGAAACTTGGATCATTATACCACAGTTTGACCCAAGTTATTTTTTTAAACTGGTGTAAACTTGGAGTTAGCTGATCCATATTTAACTAGTTGAAACTTGGATCATTATACCACAGTTTGATCCAAGTTATTTTTTTAAACTGGTGTAAACTTGGATTTAGCTGATCCATATTTAACTAGTTAAAACTTTGATCATTATACCACAGTTTGATCCAAGTTATTTTTTTAAACTGGTGTAAACTTTGATTTAGCTGATCCATATTTAACTAGTTGAAACTTGGATCATTATATCACAGTTTACTTACTTACTTACTTATGTTGAGCTCTCGCTCGAATTTTCTTTTCCTTTATACTCCAAACATCTCTGTCCAACATCCCCATCAAACAGTAAGAGCAGCATAATAGCAGCATAACAGCAAATGCTAGAGCCTCAAATGTTTACATTGTGCTATTATGCTGCTATTAAATATCTATTATGCTGCTATTATGATGCTATTAATTTGTAATGATATTATGCTGATGTTATGCTGCTGTTATGTTGATATTATGCTGCTATTAATTTTAAATGTCTATTAAACAGCAGCATAATATCATTACAAATTAATAGCAGCATAATAGCAGCATAATAGACATTTAATAGCAGCATAATAGCACAATGTAAACATTTGAGGCTCTAGCATTTGCTTTTATGCTGCTATTATGCTGCTCTTACTGTTTGCTGGGTCATCGTCTTTATCTCATGTATATCGTCTAGTCCTATGTCTTCTCTTAGATTATCTACAAAAGTGATGGTTTTGCGACCTCTTCTTGCACTACCATTTGTCGGTTACCAAAGGACAAGTTTATGAGCCATTTCGTCCTCTAGCACAATGTACTGTCACGTTACATCATATTATACTTTCAGACCACCGTACTGTCACGTTATATAATATTGTACTGTCACGTAACATCATATCATACTTTCAGACCACCGTACTGTCACGTTATATCATATTGTAATGTCACGTTACATCATATCATACTTTCAATATGATCAACCTAATTTATTTTGCTATATATAAATAACATATGTATGCACAATTCAAGATAGACAATATTCTCAAATATAATTATGATGTATTGAATTTTATAAAATCTGTGAAAAAATTAAAATAAAAGTATGTCTATTATTATACAATTAAAATATATATGTTTAGTTATAGCATATAGCATATATACTATAGCAATACATGTAATATATTTAAACTTGACCCCATAAAGTTATCAATACATATCGGGGCCATATTCGATATTCTCTACATAAATAATAATAATTGTTATATCATAAGTTGTCATAGTAGTATTAAATTATAAAATAATAAATAACTAAGTTAAACTTATTATATTATCACATATTATTCAAAGTTATAATGTATTCATAAGCTTATATCTTTAGATTTATAAAATTGTATAAAACTAAATAAAATTAATAATATTGTTTTCAAATTAAAATTAATAGTGTACTATAAAATAAATATTAATAATTATTACGAAATATACTATTAAATTATAAATAAATAAGTGTAAAAATATAAGAAAATAATATAAAGACTGGTATACAGATAAAATATATACTTTATAAAAATATAAATTAAAAATATATTTTTTCATAGTCAATTGATATTCCATTACAAGTTTTACTTTGGTTACACTATTTGAATAAATTATGATAACAATTTAAAAATAATTAGATAAGTACCCAATTTTAAATTTATTTTATTATAATAATAATAACATTATAATCGTTTATAATATGATTATTATGTCGTTATAATCCGGATTATAATGATAATAAACATTGTTTACTTCCTGAATTAAAATTATTTATTTTATATAAATTTAAATAATTGAAGCTCTATATTATACGTAAAAGTTACCTATATTGTATATTTATTATACATATTTTTGAATTCATAATTTGTATCATAAATTTATATAATTGGAACTCTATATCACGAGTAAAAGGTACATAAATTGTATATTTATTTTACATATAATTATAATAATAATATTTAAATTACATATTATTTAATATTATATTATTTAAATATATCATATATTGATATAATAATTATATAATTATATGTGTATTAAATGTAACGAATTAAATATTATATTATATGTAACATATATTCATTGAATAATTCAATATAATATTTAATTCGTAATTTGTATGACTATAATTGAAACTCTATTATATAGTCTATATTCCGCGTAAATGTACCTTAAATATTATATTATTATAATAATTATATGTAACATATTTTCACTATAATATCGAATTCGTAATTTATATGACTAAATTTATATGATTGAAACTCTATATTCCACTTAAAAGGTACTTAAATTGTATATTTTAAATAACTAAATATTATTTAGTATACATTATGTATTACATATATTCAATATAATATTGAATTCATAATTGGTTTCACTAAATTTATATAATTTAAACTCTATATTACGCGTAAAAGGTACCTAAATTGTATATTTATTATACATATAATATAATAACGCATATAATATATGAGATATGATCAACAACAGTTACAAGTTGGACTTCAAAAATCCAGGACCAAGAGGACGTCCATTAAAGAGATGGGCGGATGGCATCAGAGAAAATAGTGGCATTCCACTTCTGACCTTGGAAAGAAGGGCAGCTGACCGAGATGCCTACAAAAAGAAAGTGTTCGTGTGTGCTGCAAGGGGACGCCAAGTCCTACGCAACAAAAAGTCAAGTAAGTCAATATATTAAATATATATAACGAATTTAATATATGATATATTTAATTCGTAATTTGTATCACTAAATTTATATAATTTAAACTATATTACGAGTAAGATATACCTAAATTCACTGTAGGCATTTAATATATTCGTATAATAAATATACAATTTAGGTATTTTTTACGCATACTATAGGGTTTAAATTATATACATTTAGTGATACAAATTACGAATTTGATATATACATATATTAAATATGGCTTATGTTGATTTTAGACAGTTTTTAATAAAAAATAATACAACTTTCCTAGTAACTACACATATAGCACAATATTTAAAATTTACATTATTAATATTCAAAATATATAAAAAGGTATTACATATGTTTTCTTTATGAACGATATGTTTTATATACAAGTTGAATAAAATATAAAATTTTTTTATATAATTATTAAATACTATAGTTGGTTGAATACGATTCATACTATTTTTTGACATATCCATACTTAATATACACTTTAGGCGCTTAGTTCGCAGATATACACGGCAGTATCACGACCCGACACTTAGTTCGCAGATATACACGGCAGTATCACGATCCGACACTTTAGGCGCTTAGTTAGCAGATATACACGGCAGTATCATGACCCGAAACTTAGTTCGCAGATATACACGGCAGTATCATGACCCGACACTTTAGGCGCTTAGTTAGCAGATATACACGGCAGTATCATGACCCGACACTTTAGGCGCTTAGTTCGCAGATATACATGGCAGTATCATGACCCGACACTTTAGGCGCTTAGTTAGCAGATATACACGGGAGTATCATGACCCGACACTTAGTTCGCAGATATACACGGAAGTATCATGACCCGACACTTTAGGCGCTTAGTTCGCAGATATACACGTCAGTATCTAGCTTTCTTATATAGATTATATACGTACATAAATAATTATATATATAGGTTTAGGAAACTATTTATTAAATATTACCAATTATATACGTACGACGTATGTTGAATTTTATAGAATATATATATAGGTCACCAAGAGATTATAAATAAACTAAGCTTTCCCACTGAAATGAGTCAATGCGTGATTCTTAAATTTCTACTTGCCACATATGTGATATAATATGTATATTTTTATATTATAAAGTGTTATACAATAGTTTATGAAATCTATACACACACACATACACAACTACATACATACACATACACACACTTTCATACATATATACACACATATACATATACAAACACACACACACACACACACACACACACACACACACACACACACACACACACACATTCCAACTGCAACGTGTCAATGCATGATTCTTAAATTTTTACCTATCACATATGTGATATAGGATGTATATTTTTATAGTGTAAAGCGCAAAACAATAGTGTTTCAAATCTATATATATATATATATATATATATATATATATATATACAAACACGCACGTGTATTCACACACAACACACATACACACACACACATTTAAGTTTTGTTAATTAAAACATACATATACACACATACATGTACAATGTACATACATACTTACATACGTGAGAACACACACACACACCCGTATTTTCATTATTATTTATTTATAGGTATATATATATATATATATATATATATATATATTATATTTATATAGATGTTAATCGTTCAGAATATATTTGATTGTGCAATAGAGCGTAAAGGTTGCATTTGATATACACATATAGTCAACGCCTAATTTGAACTTTGGTTGTATGTTGTTTACTATTTATAACCTTCGAAGTATATTTTACACATTAGAAATGAATAATATAACTATTTGAAAACTTTGAATACTAAATTTAATACAAATAATATTATTTATAATCTTCGAAGTGTATTTATTTACTATTTCAAACCTTCGAAGTGTATTTATTTACTATTTCAAACCTTCAAATACTTAATTTAACTATATGAAAACTTTGAATACACGATTTAATACAAATAATATTATTTATAACCTTCGAAGTGTATTTATTTACTATTTCAAACCTTCAAAATGAATAATTTAACTATTAGAAAACTTTGAATACACGATTTAATACAAATAATATTATTTATAACCTTCGAAGTGTATTTATTTACTATTTCAAACCTTCGAAGTGTATTTATTTACTATTCAAAACCTTCAAATACTTAATGTAACTATATGAACACTTTGAATACACGATTTAATACAAATAATATTATTTATAACCTTCGAAGTGTATTTATTTTTTATATGGCACAACAATGTCTATAAAACTAATATAAGATATCAATATATATATATATATATATATATATATATATATATATATATATATATATATATATTCTGTATATTAATTTTACATTCCTATATTTGTTTTACATATTCTCATATTTATTAATTTAATTCAACCTACAGAAGCTGTATCCCAAATACATAAGGAAGCCACTACGACGGAAACAACTAATATTATAGAAACAATTTTAAAAAATAATAAAAGGGTTAACAAATAAATTACATGTTTTACATAATTTTGTATTTATTAACAATTATATTAATTTAACTCAAATTAAATATAATATATTCATATTTAGTAGTAAAATAATAAATATTAGTATAGTATTATTATTATAATATATATTGAAATATATTTTAATTTATAAACATAAATATTTATTTTATGTATATATTCTTTGAACGTTATGCTAACTTATAAATAAATAAACTGATTTCTGAAAACTTCATTGGATTTAACCAGTCATGAATTTGTATTATCCTCTATTCTTCTTGATGTAAGCTATAATTAATTATATTATAGTTATTTTAATTTTGCTAACTTATTTAATTTGGATTAATCTCGTGCTGAACTTGGATTGAACTTCATTTGTCTCGAGTTGAACTTGGATTTAGATCGATGTAAGCTGCATTTAACTTGAGTAAACTTGGATTTAGCTAGATTTAAACTTAGGTTTAACTAGGATTTAACTCGAGTAAACTTGGATTTAGCTAGAGTTAAACTTTGGTTTAACTAGGATTTAACTCGAGTAAACTTGGATTTAACTCGAGTAAACTTGGATTTAGCTAGAGTTAACTTGGATTTAACTCGAGTAAACTTGGATTTAACTGGGATTTAGCTCGAGTTAACTTGGATTTAACTCGAGTTAACTTGGATTTAATTCGAGTAAACTTTGATTTAACTCGAGGAAACTTGGATTTAACTCGAGTAAACTTGGATTTAACTGGGATTTAGCTCGAGTTAACTTGGATTTAACTCGAGTTAACTTGGATTTAACTCGAGTAAACTTGGATTTAACTCTAGTTAACTTGGATTTAACTCGAGTTAACTCGAGTAAACTTGGATCTAGCTGGTGTTAAACTTGGATTTAACTCGAGTTAACTCTAGTAATCTCGAGTTAAACTTGGATCTAGCTGGTGTTTAAAGTGTTACCAAATTACCGAGCTAAACACGAGTTTTAAACTCGAGATAAATCCAAGTTAAACACGAGTTTTGAATACTGGGAGTCATATTATTTATATTTATATAGATATATATATATATATATATATATATTTATACTCATGAATGCATTATATAAGGGGAGATAATTCTTACCTGGTACGATTTATCTCCCCTTATATCTCCCCACGTATAATAACATTTTTAATTGCATTTTAGAAAATGATATTACATACATATATTTAGAGGAAAGTAACCTAATACGGACACTTTAAAGATAAATGGTCTTAACATTTTATGACTCATTATTTTTATTCAAAAATTACATTATATTAATATTATATGATTATAAATATTATTGTGATTTAAAAAGTGTATTTAAAATTTTAATTCCATAGATAACGGTGGTGTCCGTATTCGGTACCCATGTCCGAATACGGACATCCTGTGTTATAATACGGACACCATATATACCACTAGATAAACTATATATTATTGATGAATCAATCAGACAAATTATAATTACATTATTATAATTAATTTTATGACAATTTATTCTAATTTAATTAGTTAGTAATTTATTTATTTTTATTATTTTTTAATTAATAATACAATTTAAGTATCTAAATAATAAAATTGTAGATTTACTTTTATTGGTGGTATTAATATTATAAGTCACGCGATTTTATGAAAATCAATATAGTTCATACACTGCGCGCTGATTGGTTATAGGGTATCCGATGGACACTGTCCGTATTAAGACATCTAGAGTATCCGTATTAGGGACTTATATGACCTATAGATATATGCTTATAACTTAATTAATATTTAATAACAAATATAGAAATTATATAAATAATTTTTAGAATGATTTATTTGTTAATAATATATTGTTATATTTTATATTGATACATTTGTATATTCTTGAGAAGGTTTTAAGTTGACATTTTTTTTCATAAATTTAAAAACATGATAACAAAATTAGTTTATTGGATATATCAACTATATTTTATATAATTAAAAAATAAAAAATACTTTTTTAGACTATTTATAAAATTATGAATATTTTATTAATTAAAAATTTGTTTGTATGATTTATGGTTTCTGAGATACCGTTTTCGGTTACTTTCCCCTACTTATATAATATAGAATACATAAAATATATGATATAAAAATAATATTTATATATATAAAGTAAGATTATATGTATTAATGTATGTTATATGAATACTATATATGTATGATAAATACATTATAATACATTTTGATATATTCAATTTATTTAGATCTAAAATGCTTGCATTTAATTGGACAATACTCGTATCATAGTTGATAGTATAAAATAAAATGTAAACAAATAAAGACTATTTGATGTATATAAATGAATTTATATTGTGAACATTAGTAATTATTACTGGTAATTTTAAATTAATTTCATTTTGTACTTCAAATAAAGTACTATTTTGATGTACTTATATTACGATTTGAAGTATAGTTTTTAGATCAATTGATATATAAATATTTGCTTATGTTATTTCTAAAATAATAATTACATGTTTGTGTTCAATAATAATAATTCCGAAGGACGTAAAGGCTACGACGTTTCCCCCCCTCCCTCAATAATTATTTATGATCTCTAAGATTTATGATTTCTAAGATATCTTAGAAATATAGTATATTAATATATAATATCGGAATTATTATTATTGAAAAAAAATTATTATTTTAATAATATTACTATTTTATATAGATTATAATCGATCATATTAAAGATAAATATATATATATATATATATATATATATATATATGAACGTAAACACAAACTAACATCAAATGCCCTGGCTATTACGCTGTCTACAGATCCGTTGGGTAAATCATTTGTGTATTTGTATATCTATAATCACTTCATATTCATTATGTATATATATATACATTATGTATAATTATTATAATAATATATTTGCTTTAAGAGTTTAGATATATATTTCTATTATAATATATTATATACTTATATTAAATAACTATAATAACGTATATACATTGAGGAACTATACAAATTGATTGAAAGTTCATATTAATAACATTGTTATTGTTGTTGTTATTTTAGTGGAGTCCTTTCATCCTAACCATGAACTTAGATGAAGTTTTCAATTATAACAAAATGGATCTAATGTCACTTCGAAGCCGCTTTCATGTTAAGCCATCCATGGTTTTAACGAGAGCCGATCATGTGTGTATATACTTTTAAATATTACTTGTAGACCTATTTTAATGGTCTGGGTTGGGCTTGAACCCGCAACCTACTGTTTTTGTGTCTGACGACTTAACCAACTGAGCTATACATGCGGTTCATATCACATCGATACGAAACACAGTATATCGTATTTAGTAGACTTACTTTGTAGGTCAAATGTGTACGTGGCCATTTATTGCCCCGTAATATATATCTTTTAGATCTTCCTGAAACAGCTGTCGGAATCATATCCGGATTTCCACATCTCGGTTCTTGCATCTTCAATTTCGTCAATTCGTCAAGAAAACCTTAAGATAATTAATATATAAATATATGTATATATATATATATATATATATATATTTATACATATTTTATTATTTTTATAAATATTAATATAATACTATTCTATTTAATTATTTTTCTTATATTATTATTATAACTATAACTATTAATATTATATTTAATTATATTGTAATTTGAAGTTATAGCGTCTTATAATATAAATGTTATATATAACTACCAATTTCCATGATAAACTATATCACCATCATCAACATCATTATCGTCGTATGGTGTATATATACTTGACCTAAATAGACTTACCAGTCTCCGGGATATGAAACATAGCCTGGAAACTTGCGATAGCTGTATTAAAACCGTCATCTGTTTCAGTCAGAGTTTGCAGATTATCAAATAGGGGCGTGGTTTCAAGGTATCCATATTTGTATAGGTATGCCTATGAATATAGTTTATATGTTATATATATAAATAAATATATATGTATATATATATAAATATAAATATAATTATTAAAGGAAATGTAGATATATGGAAATCTAGGTATCCCTTTTCGACTCCATGTATTTATTGTTTTTTTTCTAGAATAAAAATGTTATATATGTTATACTTTATTTGGCCATTAATAGTTTTGTTTAATATTTATCTGTCTCTTTGTATCTGATAATTATATGGTATTAATATATATATATATATATATATATATATATATATATATATATATATGTGTATTAATTTATATTGAATTCAATATGTCGTGCTTCGTTAAATCAAAATTAATGATATATAAATATAAATATATATATATATATATATATATATATATATATACATATGTACATATATACATATGTATATATATATAATTATATATTATAGTATATCATATATGTGTTAATATTTTTCCCTCGTGTAAAATTATTCATTAAATTCTTAGTGATAGAATTAGTATCATTATATTATAAATAATAATTATATATATATATATATATATATATATAAATATTTTAAAATAAATAAAATTATTAATTAATCATTCAAGCAATAAGATATAACTATAATATGGGCAATAATGACATAAATATATCAATAATAAGACACTAATATATTAACAATGGTATTATTGTAACATCGTGTTAACTAGTCAGTATAATCACGTGGTAATAGTAATTATAGAACATGTATATTTTATATTACTGAAATGTTATACTATATTATAATTATAAATCTATATAAAATAGATTACAGTTAATATTTAATATTAAATTCATTACATATTATTACAAAATTGAATAATTATATATATTATTATAATTAAAGTGTTAAATATTATTTACATTTGCCGTTAAACTAACATTATAATCAAAGTTATCGTGAACGGGGTTAGTTTCAAATGACCGCAGAACATACGCAATAAACACTAGTACGTCTAAGGTAGTGGTCATCTTAATACGCGGGCCTTTGTATTCCGTCATGGGGACACTCGCTTTTATAGGAGAGTAGTGTTCAGTGAAGCGGGACGATACATATAAACTCCATTCACTTGTATACGTGGGTAATGTTTATCTCTCTGTTTTCTAAATTATTTATAAAGTAATTAAACTTAATTAAACGACGCCTTATTTGTTGGTATCGCTGTTTTAGGTTATTAATAAAACTATTGTCATATAATTTACCTCACGTAATTATCTTGGTAAATAATGTATGTTATTGTCGAAATAAATATATATATATATTTATACATTGGATTATCAATATTATTAAATATATTGAATAATGGGAATAATTATTCAAATAAAATGTCATTTCGCTTTAGACATAAATATATATCATATATCTATTCTACTATATATATATATATATATATATAAAATTGTGTGTATATGTGTATATTTATATATGTATATTTTGTATATATGAGAATACAATACTAATGATATCATATGATAAATATATAAAACTGATTTATGATAAGTATATTAGATATACAGTCTAGACACAACCGGATGTCAGTTACATGTCAGGTTCATGGCAGTTGCATGTCGGGTTATGTCAGGTGTATGTCAGGTGCATGTCAGGATATGGCAGGTGCTTTTCAGATATTGTTATGTAAAAGTCATATTTATTATTATGAATTTACTCTACATCCATGATCACATTTATATAAAGCGTATATTAGTAATACCTTTATTTGTAATGCCCATTACATCCCAAAACAAACAAATAAGAAAGTATACTACCACTAGATCACTACAACACAACTGAATTGTAAATACCTCCACTGATTCCACTCGATAACAAACTGAACGAGTTAAGCAAATAATTTAACAACTTCAAAAGAAATAAAATAAGCATGACACGTGACAAAATCACTGACGCGTGAAACTAATTTGCGACTACCGCCTATGAATAAGTATTTTGTTTTAAAAAATATGTAATCCATAATTGTTATTTAATAAAATGTAATATTCTGTATTTACATTTTAAATATATGAATAATAACTTTTTTTAAATCATTGTAAATACTTTATTAATTAAAAGAAAACTTAATACTGCGCATGATATTGTAGATCAATAACATTTTTATAACAATTATAAAAATAATTTAATTCGAATAAATATTATCCAATATATCTTAATTATAGCAACCCATGTGATTTTCCTATTACTGACCCCCTACATTTCCCTAATTCCGACTCCATGTGCTTTATAATATCCAATCAAAATAGATCCGTTTTTTTACTTTAAAATATTTCGTAAGTTATTTGTGTATCATTGATATTGATTTATGATTCATGATTCCAGTTGATTATATATATACTGATAAATAAATAGATATTAAATAATAATATACACTATTTTAATATAATTACTATAAAGTTAAAATGTAAATTTAATATTACTATTAAAACATAAATACAATAAACATTAAATTGCGTGCATGTTATAATTAATTATATTTATGTATATCTACTATTTTTATTGGATATTATAATACTACAATTATTTATATCACGATTATTTTAGGGGGTCGGTAATAGGAGAAGGGGTCGGCATTAGGCACATTTATCCGATTACCGGCCCCTTGTTTAGTCTTGTAAATATAATGATATCAACATTTTAAATTAGCCACATCATTCATTGCCATAATATTACCCTACTTACAAAATTTCAAATAAATATATTTAATATTGAATAAGTTATTACAAATAATCATTTAATTGTCGGTAATCGGAGAATTTCCCCTATAATCATTATTATTAATATATTTCAAAAACAGAGTTTTTTCGTTTATAATACCAAACGAAAAATCATTAAATTATAAAACTAATGAGCGATTAATTCATTTTGGGATTCAGAGGGTTAAGTATAAACTTTAATGTGTATTATATGTGTATTATATATGTATTATAATGTGTATTATAACATTATACTAATTATTATTTTATAAATAATCAATATATCCGAACATATATGTTTACGCTGTTTTATTTTATTATACCTGTACTCCGTACAGTGTACCAGGTATACTGTACCTCTAAGGTGAATTTATACTGATATCGGTTATTATGGCCACTCATAAATCAATAAATATCATTACAGATATATCATATCATTCATATTAATAGTATTCAAATATTATTTATATTAATAAATTAAATTAAATTATTTAATTAAACATTAGATATTCTTCTTAAGTTCTATATTTTGATATAATACTTTTAGTAAATTTATTATTTTTCTTTAAATATTTACATATTCACATCTCTATACATAAGATTTTACAATTATATGTATATGCTTCTAATATAATATATATATTGATCTTCATCGATAAATATATATGTTTTCATAGTTTAAATATGTTAATAATATATTTATGGTTTTTATATGTTTTTTATATGTTTAGGTATGTAAATAAATATGCAATACAATATATATATATATATATATATAAATTAAAATATTTGTTATTATATATATTGTTCTATTTAATTTCAATTATAATTATAATTATATATATAGTACATATATAATTTATATAATTAAGTTACAAATTGTATAATGTTCATAAATTTGTATTCTTTACATAATTTGTATAACATAAATATATATTTATTATCTATATACTATTTTATAAAGTACATAATATATATATATATATATATATATATATATATATATCCGATCTAACAAAATTGTTTAATTCTTTTTATCACTATTGGAAATAATTTATAATTTATCCTCTCAAGCCTGACTAGTCTCCAATATAGCCTTAATCAATATTCGCACCTTGAGATCAAATATATCCCTTCTATTCCCATACCCTAATTTCAAGAAGAGAGTTCGCAAATTTGAGTAGAAATTTCTTAAAAATTCTTCTACTAAAACAAACTTAGCTCTATCACTAGCTAGATAAAATTACAAATCTAATATATATAAAATCCATTTATTATAACAAAAGGATAGCATTGATTTCCTTTGATCATCGCAAATTATTTAAAATGTTAAATAAAATTATCTCTTCTCCAGATGAAATAGTCCTCCCCATTTTACCGAACACGTCAAATTTTCAACTATTCTCTCTTTTTGAAAAAATTCTCTGAAAATAAAATTGCAAGCATTAATAATATTATTTTCGCGTTTATTTCATCCATAGCAATTATCGCATGATCTCCCACCTACCCTTATTAAGTAAAATATTAGAAAGAATTGTTTCCAAACAATTTATATCCCATATAAATAAAAATAATCTTGTCGACCCGTTTCAAAACGCTACCGTAAGGGTCATTCGACCGAAACAGCTCTCCTCCGTATTACTGACACATTATTATCTACCTAAAATAGCAACATGTGTTGACAGCTAATCTTACTTGAACTCTCATCTGCTTTTGATACCCTGGACCATAACATATTAATCTCGCGGCTTACTATGATGGGTATACCTGGCTTAGCATTACAATGGTTTACTTCATATCTGACAAACCGCAATAACTCTATTATGATTGAAAAATCTTACTCGCTTTTTTCTCCACTTAACCACGGTATTCCCCAAGGATCCGTTCTAGGTCCACCCCTCTTTTCTATTTATATCCGCCCTATTTCTGATTTAATTAAAAACTTTCCAAATATACACTACCATATTTTTGCTGATGATATTCAACGGTTTACCTTTTTCCCTATAAATTCTCATAATACCATTAACTCTGAATTAATCGAGTTGACTAACTTCATAATATTATGGCTCCTCTTCATTAAACTACAAATTGATTCCTCCAAGACTACTGTAATCTACTTCTGATACTTCCTTTCCAAACTTTACTCTAAATAACATGATTATTTCTCCTTCCTATTACTCCAAAAACCTAGGATTAGTATTTGATGACAAATTATCATTTAAGAATTACATATCATCCATTACAAAATCTTCCAACTTTCATCTATTCAGAATTAAAAAAATACGGACATTACTTTCCAGAAACCTTACAAAAACTCTAATAAATGCTTTTGTACTTTCCCGACCTGACTACTATTCTTCCATACTGAATTTACTTCCTTCTAAATCTACTGCTCCACTAAATCGGATTATCCGTTCCTCAATTCGTACTACTTACTGCATAACTCGACTGGATCAACATCACATCAATCATCTCGTATGTGGCATCCCTTCTCCCTCAGGTGTAAATTACGTATATTATATTTAATCCATAAATCAATATATTCTTTCACCCTTAGCTATATATCTGATCTGATTAAAAAACGTACAATATTATCTTCTCTTCGTTACCAAAAATATTATGTTCTCTCATTATCTCCCAGAAATCTAGAAAAAAATCCATATATTCTAGAGATTTTAAAAATGCAGGTCCCACCCTATGGAATTCCCTTCCTCCTACCATTCGTTCTATTAGATCACACAAAATATTTATAAATCTTACTTCTTCTTTTCTCTCTACCTCTAATCATTAAACTAATCAATAAATCATACAACTTATTATTTTTGTCTCGTGTTATATTCAACGTATTATTATTATTAAATTGTTATTGTATAATTATTATCTTATTATTATTTTCTCCCGCACGAGCGAAGGGGTCAACATGACCTTATTTTATTGCCTCATAAAACGTATATCATTATCATCGTATATGTGCGTGTGTGTGTATATATGTATAATATACTTTGATATGTTTTATATCTGAAATATATATATATATATATATATATATATATATATATATATATATATAATACACTAGAGTTTCTCAGAATAGTTATTTTCATTTACATGCATATTAATTATTCATACATGTATATTAAATATAATGTTGTATTCAACAATGAATATATCTATATATTTAGTACAGTATCCATATAGTTAATTAATTATGTTTTTAAATAAATTTATATATAGTCTTTAATTCATATGTATGCAGCCCTTACTGTGTTAACAAACTATATACTAATGTTAAACTATATAATTATAAAATAACTCGATAATACATTTGACTACAATATTTCTATGAATGCCTAGAATATAATTGTAAAATTAATAAAAAATGTGCGATAATATTACAAAAATCTAGAGAGTTATTTAAAAAAATGTATAACCTATTTTACATAGTTAAATTTTCAACAATGGTATTTCCTTAGTATTTAAATGCTTACATATTTTATTTATTAATATACTACATATTTGTTGAATGATAACTTATATATATAGAATAATTTCAATGTTAACTTAAATATATATATAATAAAATATGCAAATATATATATATATATATATATATATATATATATATATATATATATATATATATATATATATATATATATATATATATATATATATTGTAATATACATTATAACTTTCTAAAATGTCATAAAATACTACATTTAGATTCATGATTAAGTGTAAGCATATTACATAAGCATTTTATATTATCAATTTATAATTCATTATGATACATGGCTATAGTATTGGCTTTAAACAATCCTCATAGAATTGATCCGAAGTACGAAATATTTAAAATTAATATAAAAAAGTGATGTTATTCTATATAATTATCTGATTATTAGATATATATTTTAATTGATATTTTATTTGATTGGATTTTATTGGATAGTTTATTTTAACACCACTGTGGTAAAATAATTATAATTATGGGTATTATTATGGGTATTATTAGGGTATACCCTCGCTGATGTAGAAACGAAACAAATATTTAAACAAAAATAAACAAAATAGTAAAATACAAATTGAATATACAAATAAAATATCAAAGTGATAAATACAATTATATAGTCTTTGAGACATTTCGCAAAAGTACGCGGTGACTTCATTTTACGTAAGTAGTACGCCGTACTGCAGTATATTTCATCTGGCTGGCGCAATTCTAAAGAAAGAGCGAGACTGCATTGTATTACATCCATTTGGATATTCATATCCATTTTTTCTCGAATAGAAATTAGCAGATTTTGAAATCGCATTGATATGAACTCGATTAATTTCTTTTGAATTTTTTAAATTATATTCTTAACTCGTTCGATTTGTCATCGAAGGGAGTCAGTTGTAGTGATCTAGTGGTAGTATAATTTAATATTTATTTATTTTGAGAATTAAATAGATTATTAATTACTGTACGAATTATATAAATGTTATCGTGTATGTAGAGTATTTTCATTAACATAAATATTAATGATAAGTAACATTATCTGACATCTATATGTCACCTATCTGGCATCAGGCATCTGAAACCCATCGGTTGCTGGCCTATAGGCGTATGTGTAGTATATCATAGCAATAGTATTCCACATATACAAATATATACACACACGCATATATATATATATAGCAGAATAAATATATGATATATATTTATATCTAAAGCGGAAAGACATTTTATTTGGAATACTTATTAACTTATTCAATTAATTTAATAAAATTGATAATCCAATGTATAAATATATATATTAAGATTATTTCGACAATATCATACATTATTTATTTATCAAGATAATTATGCGCGGTAAAGTATATGACAATAGATTTATTAATAACCTATAACAGCGATACCAACAAATAAGGCGTGACGTTTAATTACGTCATAAAGTGTATAGAAAACAGAGAGATAAACATTACACGCGTATACTAGAGAATGGAGTTCATATTTATCGTCACGCTTCACTGAACACTACTCTCCTATAAAAGCGAGTGTCCCTACGACGGAATTCAAAGGCACGCGTATTAAGATGGCCACTACCTTACACGTACTAGTGTTTATTGCGTGTGTTCTGCGGTCACTTGAAACTAACCCCGTTCACGATAACTTTGATTATAATGTTAGTTTAAGGGAAAATGTAAATAATATTTAACACTTTAATTATAATAATATATATAATTATTCAATTTTGTAATAATATGTAATTAATTTAATATTAAATATTAACTGTAATCTATTTTATATAGATTTATAATTATAATATAGTGTAACATTTAAATAATATAAAATATACATTTTCTATGATATATACATATATTAATAATTTCTAATACAAAAGCCTTTGCTAAAGGCTTTACTGATACCATGAAATATCACGGAATTATTATTATTAGTTAATAAGTAACTAATAGATAATTTATGTCATTATTGCCCATAGTATAGATCATATCTTATTGAGTGAATCATTACTTAATATTTATTATAAATATTGACATAAATATATAATTATTATTTATAATATAATTCTTTCACTAAGAATATGATAACTAATATTACACGGAAAAAATAATAATACATGTATTATAATATATATATATATATATATATATATATATATTGTTTATATATAGAGTAATAATGTATCAATATATTTATTGTACTGGTATATTGTTTTACTATATATATATATATAAAGAAATAAAAATAAAATTCTAAATGTATGTTAAATAATAGAAATGATAATACTTTTTATTCTTCTACAGGTAGTAATCCGTTACATATCGTAAGTATATTTTGTTAGTCAATATAAACTATATACATCTGATATTGAACTGAATATATATATTTATATATATATATATATATATATATATATATATATATATTGTATTTGTAATCAACCAATCTCAGATATATATATATATAATATCAATAATTTTGATTTATCGAGGATTACTTTTGGTTATTATTTCTTAAGGGGATTCACGGTCTTTAAAATAAAAAAATTTATAAACAAAATTTTATTTTTAAAATAGATTACTACATGTATAATGTATGATATGTCAAAATATCATATGTTAAAAACATATATAAAGCATAAAAAAACATAATTTTATAACACTACCTATTTCTATTAAAATAATAATTAAAAAAATGGCGCAATAATTACGGTTTACATATATTATAACGCTGTTTTTTCAGCGCCATCTGTTGGTTTCATTTTATAAATGCTAGTGATTGGCCGTTGGCTTTGTTCTATAATAATAAGATAGCGCCATTTCATTATTATTATTATTTTATATGGGTCGATTGACTAAACGACAACTTTCGAGGCGTAATCGAGATACAATCAAGGTTTATATCATATATAATATGTAAATATTATATAACTATATAATAGTATCATATATTATTTATAAAACGTCAGATAAATGTGTTTATTTAGGAATATAATATCATAATATATTTACAATATTTCAATTTAATAATATTGAAACAAAGCAATTAGATTTTATTATATTTATGCTAATCTAATTTTATATTATATATAATATATAACTATTATATAACTATATAAATTTATCATATATTATTTATAAAACGTCAGATAAATGTGTTTATTTTGGAATATAATATCATACAATATTTACAATATTTCAATTTTATAGATTTTACGGGTAGATGCGGCGGCTAGAGATGCTACAAGAGTGAAAGCCTCTAAGAAGAAACAGGTGACAGAATCTAGGGAAGGGAGACGGGCAATACAAAGAAGGCAAATTTCATCAAAGGATTATGGAAGTGGATTACTTTTATAATATCTAATAAAAAAAAAATCAATCATAATTATAATAAAATTTATTTTTTGTATATTTTTATTCTTTCATATGCAACTATAATATATAATAATAATAATTTATATAGATGCAATTTATTTCAAAAGCATGACAAATTATACAAGTTATATAAATATAATATAAAAATTGTAAGAATTAGCTAAACTAACTTTTACCATAATAATAAATGTCAAAAAGCAGATAAATAATATAGTCAATCTTTAAAATCAATTATCTCAGAATATAAGTTTTTTTTATGAAAATTTATATTTCTCAATGAATAATTGACTAAACTTGTTCAAATTTTCAAAGTTTGTTTAGTATTATATGTATATTATAGCTATAGGAAATATTTGTGATTAGATGTAGAGTTTATAAATAATTGATAATTCAATTTTTTAAATAAATATTTTATTTTTAAAAATGTTTTATTTTTTAAAAATGTTGATATTTTCAAAACTATTATTCCAATCATTCAGAATTCCTATAGAACAATTAACACAATATATCTTAATGTTATGCAATTTAAATTATGTGAAAATCTTAATTATTTCTTGAGTTTTTGAATTTTCAAAAAAAAAAAACGTCCTATCTAATTACATTGAAATCTAAAGACCGTGAACCCCCTTAAGATGTTGATGAACACAATAGAAAAAAAACAATAAATACTTGGATTCGAAAAAGGATACCTCGCTTTCAATGTATAGACTGTTATACTTATACTGGTCTACATTTCCTAGAATAATTATATTTATATATATATAAATATATTTATTTATATATATATAACATATAATCTATATTCCTAGGCCTACCTATACAAATATGGCTATCTTGAAACCACGCCCATATTTGATAATCTGCAAACTCTGACCGAAACATATGACGGTTTTAATACAGCTATCGCAAGTTTCCAGGATATGTTTCACATCCCTGTGACTGGTAAGTCTATTTAGGTCTAGTATATATATATATATATATAATTAACTGCCTGTGTGGCTCAGTGGCTAAGGCGTCAGACACACAAGCAGTAGGACACGGGTTCGACCCTAGTCCGGACCATTAATTAATTTTATAAAATGGGTCTTAAAATATTATTTAGAAGTGATCTTATATAATTGTGTATAAATAAATGATCGGCTCTCGTTAAAACCATTGATGCCTTAACATGAGAGCGGCTTCGAAGGGACATTAGAGCCATATATGGTTATAAGTGATAACTTCATCTAAGTTCCTGGATGGGATGAAAGGACTCCACCAAATAAAATAACAATAACAATAACAATAACAATAACAATATATATATACAATAGGACGATCATGATGTTAGTGATGGTGATATTGTTTATCATGGAAATTGGTAGTTATATATAAAACAGTTATATTATAATACGCTATAATTTGAAATGAGAATATATTTAAATATAAGATTAATAATAATAATGATAATAAAAGAAAAATAAATAAATAAAACAGGATTATATTAATATTTATAAAAATAATAAAATCTCAATAATAATATTAAATAGTAGCACTTAGTATTATCAATAACTAATATGTACACTGATTATCTATAGACGTATACGTTATTATATATCGTATTATTACGTGATCTATCCATATATAGGATATCATGTAATATTTATAAATAATAGTGCTGTAAAATTTCAAATCTTTTTTTTTCGGTTCGGTTCAAATCTTTAATTTCGGGTATTTGGAAAGATTTAATTCAATAAATATTAATTATTAATAATTATAATTTTTTCATAATTATAATTATAAATAATTATTTGTCAATTATAATTATTAATATTAATAATTAATTATATATTATTAATTATTAAGTGTATATTATTTAATAATTATTAATTATTCAATTCTATTTTATTAATTAATAATTATTTATAAATTAATTATTATTATTATTAATTAATAATAATTACTTATTAATTTAATTATTATTATTAATAATAATTAATTAATAATTTTTTTATAATTATAATTATAAATAATTAATTATATATTATTAATTATTAATATTAATAATTAATTATATATTATTAATTATTAATTGTATATTATTTTAATAATTATTAATTATTCAATTCTAATTTATTAATTAATAATTATATATTATTAATTATTAATATTAATAATTAATTATATATTATTAATAATTATATATTATATAATAATAATTAATTAATTAATATCTCATTTTTTTATTTGTTAATTTTTTTTTTAATATTTTAATAAAAGATTTAAAGTTCTCGAGAACATACATAAATATTTGAGATTTTACAGCACAAATAAATATATCTATATATATATTTCTCTAAACATATAACAATGCGGCATCGTCGCGAAGCGACGATTCTACGAAATTAAAAAATAAATGCAAGATCGGAAGACACCAGTTATACTCATATTTTATTCCTCTTTAATATGCACTATCAAAATGTTACATTGTACCGTGTTATCATATATTAAAGTGGATTTATAAATTAAGATTTTAAATTAATTCGCCTCTAATAATCAATAGGTGTAGCTTTTTAATAACATTAGTTTCATCCAATGAGATTCATGGTTACCAGTAATCTCGTACGAGGTAATTTCGTACGATTTATTAAATTTATTTTAATTTATTTTATAATTATACAATTCTTATACGAATATATATAACTTATTTTATTGAGAGACGAGGTGCTCTTATAGGGATAACTCCGATAGGGCTAATTCAGTTAGGGTTAACTCACATAGGGCTAACTCCGATATGGCTAATTCAGATAGGGTGAACTCATATAGGGCTAATTCAGATAGAGCTAACTCAGATAGATCTAACTCCGATATGGCTAATTCAGATAGGGCTAACTCAGATAGTGATAACTCGGATAGGGCTAATTAAGATATGGCTAACTCGTATAGGGATAATTCATATAGGACTAACTCCGATAGGGCTAATTCATATAGTGATAATTCAGATAGGTATAACTCCGATAGGGCTAACTCCGATAGGGCTAATTCAGATAGGGATAACTCAGATATGGGCTAATTCAGATAAAGCTAACTCCGATAGGACTAATTCAGATATGGATAACTCAGATAGGGCTAATTCAGATAGGGCTAACTCAGATAGGGATAATTCAGATAGATCTAACTCCGATAGGGCTAGATCAGATAGGGCTAACTCCGATAGGGCTAATTCAGATAGGGTTAACTCAGATAAGGCTAATTCAGATAGAGCTAACTCCGATAGAGCTAACTCCGATAGGGCTAATTCAGATAGAGCTAACTCAGATAGGGCTAACTCAGATAGGGCTAATTCAGATAGGGCTAACTCCGATAGGGCTAACTCCGATAGGGCTAACTCCGATAGGGCTAACTACGATAGGGCTAACTCCGATAGGGCTAATTCAGATAGGGATAACTCAGAGAGGGCTAACTCCGATAGGGCTAACTCCCATTTATTATGTATATTATATTAATTTCTCAATATTTGTTTTTTATAACATAATTAATTAAAATAAAAAATTAAATTAAATCAAATAAATAATATATTTCTTATTTCTAAAATACTCCTAGATCATGCAATTTTTTAATAATAACTCATAATTATCAACTATCCGCACATACACCGGGCCAAAACAGCTAGTATATATATATATATATATATACATGTGTGCAGAGCTGGGCAGTATCGCCGATACAGTATCTTTTAAGGCAAAAAATCAGTATCGTAGATACATTTGTATTTGTATTTGTATCTATTATAAAAATTATAAAAGTATTTGTAATCGTATCTATTAGTCATAAATAGTATCTACGATACGTATCTACTAAGACAATTATGTAAACAGATACATTTTATTAAATAATATAACATTTGGATATTAAATGTATTTTATATCAATATTTTATATTATCATATTATAAATTAATTTTAATATATATTAATCATCAAATATATTTTTAATCAAATATCTTTTGTAATATTGAAATTAATTTATTGTTAAAAATTATGATATATCAATCCGATATCAATTATAGTGATATTCTCAAAAACCATTATATACATGTATTATAAACAAAGACATTATTTTGATAATATATTTTATATAATAATTGATTTATAATTCAAAATTATATATTACATTGAAAAATAAAATTATTTTAATAAATATGATTAATTCTAAATAATAATAATTAATAATATATTAATAATTTATTTTTTGTATATTTGATGATTTACTATATTCGTGTTGAACATTCGAAAGTAAAGGTCGCTGATTATTTTGAGTTGAAAAATAGTATATTGTAATAATGTATATTTCTCTATAGTCTGTAATGGCTCATATTATAATTTCAGATGAAATAAACGCTGGTATACCAGCGTGTGTACAACCAGTGTATACACAGGATCGGTCCTTGGTCTACTCCTATTCAATATCTACCTACTTCCCTTATTTAGAATTATTGACAAATACCCCACTATAGACTATCACTCGTATGCTGATGACATACAGTTACACTGTAGATTGATAGACCCTAACAACGTCATAAATGTACTTAACAACTGCATTACTGATATACATAACTGGCTCACCAACAACTCATTATCACTAAACTGTCTTAAAACTGAATCAATGCATATTAAAACATCTACCACCATATTCATTCCACCACAAATTACCATTAACAATCTGAGTATTTCTTATGCTAATAAAATAAAAAATCTTGGTATATTAATCGACCCAACACTACAATTCAACACCCAGACTAAATCACTATCACAGTCAATTAACTACATACTACACAACTTACGAACAATAATACCCTTCATTAATTTTAATACTGCAAAACTCCTCGCTACATCCCTCATTCTCCTCCGCCTTGATTACTGTAATTCATGTCTCTATGCCTCCTCACAATCTATAATAAATAAACTCCAACATCTTCAGAACTCAGCCATCAGATTCATATTCAACATAACTAAATATTCCAGACAACATATATCCCCTTTGAGAACCAAATTACATTGGCTGCCAATAAAATCCCGTATAATTTACAAAATTGTACTGACCATACATTTAGCTACACATCATAACACACCAGACTATCTTGCTAACTTACTAACTCCCAACTCAACTATTTACGAACAAAGACACATAAACAAATTCAAATTAAAAACTCCAGTTCTATTACATTTAACATCTTCCCAACATAAATCTTTCTCCATCCATGCTCCAAAAATCTGGAATGATCTACCTCACCATATCCGATCAATTGACTCAACTGTAACATTCAAATCAAAGCTCAAAACATACCTTTTTGCCCAATAATATATTGAAAGCACGTCCGAAAACTTCAATAAAGAATTTGATGGAAGTGCCTAAACCAATTAGGTAACAGGTAACAGGTAACACTAAAAGATTCATCGTGGGTACACTGTTAAAAATATTTCTCATTTAAAACCTTTAATGAATGCTGAAGCGGTGTAAAAGTTTTATGACGCGTATTACGAGTTATTTTATTCATTTAAGCACTAAAGGTTTTAACCTTTAATGATCTCATAAATTCGATTAAAGGTTATATGTACCTTTACTGGTCTCATAAATTCGATTAAAGGTTATTTGTACCTTTAATGATCTCATCAATTCGATTAAAGGTTATATGTACCTTTACTGGTCTCATAAATTCGATGAAAGGTTATGTGTACCTTTACTGGTCTCCTAAATGCGAGTAAAGGTTATGTGTACCTTTACTGGTCTCCTAAATTCTAGTAAAGGTTGTGTGTACCTTTACTGATTTCATAAATTCGATTAAAGGTTATGTGTACCTTTACTGGTCTCCTAAATGCGAGTAAAGGTTATGTGTACCCAGCAAACAACAATAGTAATTGCATGTTAATTAAGTATTATTAAGTTTATATAATTTTTTTATTATAGAAATAATAAAATATTATACCTTTTAATTATTTTGAAATATTGATTTAATTTGTATCTATGCAAATTAATTAATAATTATTATTTTACTTTTATATTTAAGTTTAGGCCTATATACTATTTTTAATAAATAAAATATTATTTTAAAAGCTAAAATTATTTAAGTAATCCTATATTTTACTACATTATCATAATCTAATTCGGGTGACTCATGAACTATAATGTTAATCATAATTACATTGATAATACAATTGGAAATCATGTTTAACTAATTGCCCAATATTGAATATATAACAATTGGATATTGATTAAATATTGTATTCAATATTAAAATGATTTATTATTGAATTTAAGTTTTAAATCTAACTTAAATGAAATTATATAATATATTATAATATATAAGTTATTATTTTGATATGATACTACTTACTATGTTAAGAACACTAATATTTATTTTAATTTAATTTATTTTTATTTATTTATACTAATATTTATATATTTGCATAAAACCTTTAGTACCTTTTCAAATATCAGTAAAGGTTATGAAAACCTTTAATACTATATTTTCATAAAACCTTTAGTGCTTTTTAAACATCAGTAAAGGTTATGAAAACCTTTAATCCTCTATCTGCATAAAACCTTTAGTGATTTTCAAACATTAGTAAAGGTTATGAAAACCTTTAGTGCTCGCTAAACGAATGCGAAAGGTACATGAAACCTTAACACATAGGTCGAATTTCGTAAGGTTTTCTCAGCTAGTCACAAAGGTTATTTTCTAACAGTGTATCATTAATTTCATTAAATTTCAACAAATTTATTCTATATCATCTATTGAAAAACACGTTATAAGGTGTAAATATTTAATATGTCCTTTTAAAAGGGGTATCCCACAACTAGTTTTTCCGGAAATAATGTCCTGAAATGTTTGCTAGAAAGTTATTTTCTAGCAATTGCTAGAAACTTAAGTTAACTACAATTTTAGTTACCTGTTACCTGTTTCCTAATTGGTTTAGGCATGCCAGTGCACTTCCAATCAACTTCTTTATGGAAGTTTTCTGACATGATTTTTAATGTATTTATTGAGAAAACGGTATGTTTTGAGATTTTACTTGAGTATTACAGTTGAGTCAATTGACAGAATGATAGAACTGGAGTATTTAACTTAAATATGTTTCTTTTTTTGTTCGTAAAAAGTTATGTTTGGAGTTAGTAAGTGAATTGTGAGTAGTTAAATGTATGGTGAGTGAAATATTATAAATTATACTGGATTTTATTGGCAGCCAATGTAATTTCGTTCTTAGAGGAGATATATGTTGTCTGGAAAGTTTAGCTATGTTGGAAAATCTGTAAGCTGAGTTTTGAAGGCGTTGGAGTATATTTATTAGATTGTGAAGAGGCATAGAGACAGGAATTACAGTAATCAATGTGGGGTAGTATGATGTATGTAGCTAGAAGATTGCAGTATTACAATTAATGAAGGGTCTTATTGTTCGTAAGTTTTGTATACTATAGTATGTAGTTAATTGACTGTGATAATGATTTAGTCGGAATGGTAAATTGTAGTTTTGGGTCGATTAATATACCAAGAGTTTTTACTTTATTAGAATAATAAATACTCAAATTGTTAATCGTAATTTGTGGTGGAAGGAATATTGTAGTATATGTTTTAATATGCAGTGATTCAATTGTAAGACAGTTTAGTGATGAAAAGTTGTTGTTGAGCCAGTTATGTATATCAGTAATGTAGTTATTAAGTAAATGTATGTCATTGTTAGGGTCTATCAATCTACAGTGTAATTGTATGTCATCTGCATACGAGTGAGAGTCGACTAAATATCTATAGTGGGGTATGTCAATACTTTTAAATAAGGGAAGTAGATATACATTGAACAGGAGTGGACCGATGAAAGATCCTTGAAGTACTCCATGAGTAACTTTACTAGGTTTAGAAAGTAGTGAAATTATGCTAATTTGTTAAAAATGACCAATTAGGTATGAGATGAAGCAATCGAGTGCAGTACCAGAGATTACGATAGAGGATAGTCCATTTATATATAATCCTTATAAGGATATTATGGTCAATGGTAAAGAAGGCAGCTAATAAATCAAGGAGAATGTAGTGAGTTACCCAATTACTTTCCGAACATGTTCGGGAAATATAGTAACTTTAAAGGGGGTCCCACTACAAATTGATAGAAAATCACTTTCTAGTAAACATTTTCGGATATTATTCCGTGTAATGTACCTTGAAATGTACTATCAAATTCGACATCGATGAATATATATATATATATATATATATAAATATATTATATGATATATATCTATATAATTTATATCTACATATTTATATATATTGTATATAATTATAATATATTTGTATCTACTAAGATGTATCTACTAAGAAAATTATGTATTTGTAATTGTATCTACTATGATTTTTTTTAAAGTAATTGTAGTAGTATCTATTATAAGAAAAAAGTGTGTAATTGTAATTGTATCTATTATATATTTTTTGAGTATCGTGCCCAGCTCTGCATGTGTGTATGTATACTAATCGATAAGTATCACGCTTCCTCGTTTAATATGTCATTCCTAAATTATGATATGATATTATATATATATATATATATATATATATATATATATATATATATATATATATTAATGAATGGTTAGGTATCATTGACGAATTGACGAAATTGAAGATTCACGAACCGAGATGTGGAAATTCCGATGTGGATATCCCGACGGCTGTTTCCGGAAGATTTAAAAGAAATATATACCCCTTCAATAAATGGCCGCGCACACATTTGACCTACATAGTAAGTGTGTACGAAACACTAACTATTGTCTTTCATAGCGTATCGTATCGATGTGCGCTAAGAGTGATTCATTATATTTATTTAGTTTCTCTATTTATATACGTCATTATATATAAACTATATTATATATATGTATATAACTATAGTTATTATTTTTATAGAATACATATCTTAAATCGCAGTTTTAAATTTCGATAGATATAATTATAATACATAATGAATATGAATTGATTACAGGTAGATAACTACACAAATGATTTACCCAATGCATCTGTAGACAGCGTAATATCCAGGGCATGTCACGTTAGTATGCGGTCACGTTCATTGTGCTATATATATTTATCGATAATAATATATATGAAATAGCGGTCTTAGATATCATAAATCCGAAATAATTATTAAAGTAATGCACCAACGAGTATAGAAATTATGATAAATAAATATAAATAAATGATTAAATGATTGAATATAATAAAATATCTATGATACATTTGTAATTTTCAATATATGACGTACGTTGTACTTTATATACATACACACACATATATATATATATATATATATATATATATATATATATATATATATACATATAACCTATAGGTTTGGTCGGAGGTTTCTGGATTAACATTTACAAGAGTGTCCGCTAATGTAATACCGGATATCCGAATAGGGTTCGCAGTAGGCATTCACGGTGACCTCGTAGAGTTCGATGGGGCTGGTGGGGTGATAGCGCACGCGTTATTCCCTACCGGGGGAATTATACATTTCGACGACGGCGACACCTGGACTTTCGAAGGGAATCGAGGTTGTTAGTCATAGTATACCCGGATAACGGTAATAGCCTCGTAATAGCAACGTAATAGCATAACCGATAGCCTGAAATGTTTATATCGTGCTATTGTGCCGCTATTATGAGGCTGTTACCGTTAGTCGCCGTAGAATAGTATACTTACGTTGTTCGTACAGTGTTCGGTTGTTTAGTGAAGTTTTTAAGGAGTACACATATTATTTGTACTGGTTGGACATATAATCATCGAACAAGTAAAATCAGAACAACATTTGAAATTCATATATCGGGCGACGAGCATCCTTGCCTATATGTACAGTAGGAGAGACCGTTTTGGTAACTTTTTTAGTTCCCTTCATAAAAATGCCATCTCGCTCGGAATAACTCCTGTTAATCATTCCAGATATAATAAAAAAATAATAATTGAAAAATGACAAAAATTCAGAAATCGAAACCATATTCAAAAATAGATAAGAATTAACATATAACATTCCAAGTAACACGTACAGTGTAAAGAGTACACTGTGAGTTTTAGGAGACATTAATATTGGTAATTTGTAGATATAAACATGAAATATAGATATTATATTAATAATAAATATAAATAATGGTATATATTATATTAATTCATTAAATATAATACAAATACATAATTAATATTAAATATTAATTTAAATATTTGTAAACATCAAAGATAATAAGATGGTGTCATTACTATTATAGATGGAATATTATATATTTTATCTTAAAATAATAATTTATATTTCAAACTTTAAATGCTTCGTGACCAAAGGTAACTATTTTTTTATAAAAATTATTAACACATATTATACTAAAATATAGATATGTATTATATTTTATATGAAGGATTAAAAATTAAATCGAACGAACCGGTCTAGTGTACAGTATACGTGTTACTTGGAAGATATAACGCTTTTTATATTCGTGTGGATATAAGTATAATTTAGCACCTTATACAAATCAGGTTATCTATTATATAATCTATACGAGTAATAATACACATAAATGTAAACTGTTTTATAACAATTATATACAATAGTGATGGAAATTCCAAGAATAATTTTTAAAATATATTTTTTTTGCTTTTTTTATATGTTCTCAAATATTAAAAAATATAGTTAATATAATATATGCTATATATAAAGTAGTATATATATATATATATATATATATATATATATATATATATATATATACTATGATATACTATACTACTATTATTAATATATTTGACACTATTTCGATACATTTAAAAAAATAAAATGATCAATATAGTACATTATATGTTATTTTTTTTCTAACAAATTTTAATATTTATATATCATAAAAATAATTACTCGATTTTTTTAATAATTTATTTACGTGTCATTAATCTAATATAAATTTTGTTAGAAAAAAATTACGTAGTTTGGATCATTTGTTATATATTTTTTTAAATAATATAAGATATAAAATTATACAAATTTATATATAGATATACTGATTATTATACCTACATTTTTAATCGATCATTTCTGTTATATAACTATTGTTTCGAAATACATTCTCCGCAACTTTTACCTACATACGTAATCGAACATTCCGTTTTGTATAGGTAAAACAATTGTCGTTTATATATTTGTAATCGAATAGTGGTCAATAACTACAATATCACGTGTAATTTAGTTATTAGTAAATTGTTTATCGTATACTTTCCATTAAAATACGGTCGTAATAAATGAATACCTGTTGCCTAAAACCCGCCTAACTGTAATAATGCATACTAAGCAGTTACAACATAGTTACAACCTATATTATATTTACATATATGTATTATATTGCCTATAATTATATATATATATATTATATACATATTATATATTAAAATACTGGCAGTTATAACTGCATTCATGTGTTCTATTATGGTATCCAGTCAAATAGCATATATAAATATATTTAATGAATCACAAAATGCACGCAATTTATATATCATTGAATTTAAGTTTTAATATTCATATTAAATTTATAATCGTATTTTATATTTCTATATTAAACTTTAAATTAACTGACTGAATATAACTACATATACTAAAGTGTTATGTGGTTGAGTAAGTAAGAAGACGGTTGTTGGGGGTTGGCATATTTATTAGTATATAGGTAAGATATGAGGAGGAGCGTGGCGAGTACGCAAATGGGTGAGATAGGGGAAAGGTGGATAGTAGTGACAGGTGTATAGTAATGACACCCCACGTATCTCAAAAACTACAAGTCCAATTAAATTTAGTTATATATGAAAGTTATGGGTATTCACAAGCTTTATTGACATAAGTATTTTTTATTTCCTTAATTTTCAATATAAATAAATTAAATCAATTAATCGATTTTGTGAATATATTCTTAAAAAATTACGAAATAAGTTTTTATAAAAGTATTTTTAATTCCTTGATATTTAATGGAAAATAGAAAATTAAAGTCTTATACTAAAGATGAATTTAATATCTATAAGAAAATATAATTCATATTAATTTATGATTATTGGAAATGTTTCTACGATCAATTACATATACCATATACATTCGTATAGTAGTGACACCCTAAAACCAGGTAGTAGTGACAGTCAAATGGATTCTGATTGGTTGTCGATAATATTGCAATTAATGAATTAATAAATATAATTCAATTGCGTGTGTATACAAAATTATTAAGTATTTTTTATAAATAATCGGGAATAATAGGTAACAAATAGTATTGAAATGTATTTCCACCTACCGGTTATTATTAGTACTAATGCATGTCACTACTACACTCGGGGTGTCATTACTACACGCATTGGAGTATAGTAATGACACCCTCGTTAACTCAAGTGTTAACGATTATATTAAAAAAAATGAATAGCAATTATTTAGATAATATTAATTTATATACAATATAAAAAAACGTTATATAGAGGATCAATAGTTTAAGAGTTATTGCAATATATTCAAAACTGGCACTACTATCCACCTTCCCCCTACGTGACTACGTGGGAATGGGGTGAGCGTGACGAGTACGCCGACAAGGGGAGAGATATATATGACCCATCGATATAAAGAAAGTTTACTTTCTTTTAACTTTCTTTATTACGATGATATGACCACGTGGGAATGGGACGAGGCGGTATTCCCAAGTGCAGACAGGTGCATGGTATATCTCTCCCGTAGACAGGTGCATCGCGTGATTGCGTTGTCCCTTAGCCAATCAGGGAGGCCACGCACGCAGTGCGTGCGTTGACATGATTCCTTAGTCGGTAAACATATTACATAATGGGACGTCCGATATCTAGTTCGTTAGCTAGATATGGAACGTTCCATTATGCTCGCGGTACGGAATAGTCTATTATAAGAATATAAGATATATATATATATATATATATATATATTTATATATATATATATATATATATATATATATATATATATATATGTATGTATGTATATACATTATATAACATAAAGAAGCATTATATAGTATCAATAGATGTGTTAACTTACATTATAGACGGGTTAACACAAATTAAACAAAAAATTCATATGGGGGTCAGTATTAATGTAATTTAGTGGCTCGGTAATAGGAAAATCATATGGGTTACTATAATTAAGATATCTTAGTTAATACTTATTAAAATTATAATATTTGTATATAGTTTATGAAAATTAAATTAATCTATAATATCCTGCATACCATTATGTTTTATTTTAACTAATAAAGTATATACAATGATTTAAAAAAAGTTATTATTCATATAGTTAAAAAGTAAAACCAGAATATTACATTTTATCAAATAACAATTATAGGATTTAATATTTTTAAAACTATAATACTTATTCATATTTAATATTAAATTACCAATAATATATATATATACATTTTTGATATCTCTTATAGTTATTGAGATACGAGAGGAGGTCGGTATTAGGAGATGGTCGGTAATTGGTTACTTTCCACTATATATATATATATATATACGTATTTGTATATATATATATAATATTATAATTAGCATGCATAGCCTACTTAGATAGTTAAATATTTAGGATAATTATTAAGGTATAATTAACATAATATTATTTATTAATGTACATATATTATTTATAAATAAATGTGAATACTTTTTAGTATATTATTATATTATATATAATAAGTATACTCGTATGTTACATTACCTACAGACCATAGCCTACAGTATTATACGTTACACGAGCCCATTAGATGTAATTATATCATCATTTCAGACACGTTTAACTTGTTTCAAGTGGCAGTTCACGAATTCGGACATGCATTAGGATTAAAGCATACTTATACGACTGGATCTGTAATGAGTCCTTTTTATCTCGGATACGATCCTGATTATAAATTAGGCAGTTATGATATTGAAAAAATTCAACAATTATACGGTATGTAATTATATATTATCATTTATATATATATGATTTATTATATACCCTCTCACATCAATACCGTCGATTTCTATCGTCACCTACGTTCTTCAGATATATTTATATATGCTATAGCATGATATATCGCCACCTATATTTAAATAAACTGTCATGCGCATTCATGTGAAGTGGATGCATATGAAGTAAATATTTAAACATTTAAATAACTAATGTTACACCTATTATTAAAAAACTGATTGATTTCTTCAGTCGATATATTTGCCTATATAATGTAAATAAATATAAATATATACTCTATATACTAAATATGAATACAATTTAACTCCTAATATAGGAAAACCGACATTACAAAACGAAGTACCGACTACAACAACAACTAAAACAACAACTACAGAAACAACAACTGCTACTTTAACTAATACAACTACTGAATCATCTGGAACTGATATTTGCAGTATAAACAAATTCGATGCTATCACATCTGGTAAAGATGGAATTGTTTACGCATTTATAGGTTTATAGTCTTACATTTGTAATAACTCTTCAAATTAAAAAAATGAATTATAATAAAATAATAAGTATTTTTAATACACTACTTTGAGATCTTTGTAAAATAATAATTAAAATAACCAACTACTCTATATTATAATTACCCACCCTATGTATTAAAAAGGTAAACAATACGTGGAGATAGGAGAGAATGGTATACTTCCCGGATATCCACGATTGATTAGAGATGACTGGGAGGGCTTGCCAGACGATATCGACGCGGCGGTCACTATGCCTAACATCAGAAACCCTAGCTTAGGAGAGCTTACATATATATTTAAGGTTATTTTTGTCATGCTATGATCTAATTCTTTATCAATAATAGTTAAATGTACCTTGGTATTATTTATAATCATGTAAATATAACATTATTAAAAAAAGAAGTGATAAATAGAATTATTTATAATCTAAAAGTTATTCAACTATATAATTAATTTTGCTATATTTTATAGTTTAGTTTATATACTATATATATATATGTGTGTGTGTGTAATGCTATATATTATACCGAGCATATGTAACTGTTACTAATATATGCATAACATGCAATGGTATATTAGTGTATATTAGAAACTCTACTTTTTATGATTTACGAAATAAATATTTATATAAAATATATTTTTATTATAAACGTTCGTATTAACTATTGTTGTTAAAGTGTATATATATATATAAGATAAGATAAGATAATATACATTTTATTATTGTAATCATTATAAGAAAAAAAATAATAAACGGACAAATAATAGAAATAATAAAATAATAATAGCATATTATAAATATGTTCTCATTACGGCTTTAATAATCCATTAAGAGCTTCATACGTGGTATACCAGTATTCTTCATCCAGATTAACGAGGGAAAATATGAAATGTGTAGAATATTGTTAATAAAAGTTAAAATAATAATTAGGATCAATATAAGAAATTTTTAATTTTGTAATGAATAACTTGATATTTTTTATCAATTTCAGCTTTGTATTGAGTTTAATACTAGCAAAATGTACTGCATTTATAATATTATTTAATCTACATTTAGGAATAACAAATGCGTTTCTAGGTATAGTATATGTATCAGGCCCGTAGCCAGAAACGTAATCCAGGAGGGGCAAGGCCCCACAAAATGTTAAGACTAAAATGTAATGCATATAAACTAGTATTACCTTACCTTACCAGGTCGAGCTTGCTCGGCATTGATGGACACGTACTCTCCATTCCTCTCGATTCATCATTGCGTTTGGTAGCTCTTCGTAGTTGCAGCTTGTGTCTTCCATTAGCTGATCTACGAATGTTTTGCGGGGCGTCCTCGAGATCTTCGTCCATGTATTGGTAGCCATAGCAGCACATCGCTAACAACCTTGTTTTTACTTCTCCAGCAATGGCCTGAGAAGCGTAGCCTTTGTTCGCGTATTGTGTCTGTAATCTTTGGTATATTACCATATAGGTCTTTATTGGACATACTCTCCATGAAATATTTAGCGCTGACCGTAACATTCTGGTGTAAGATCCATTTATGTTTTTCTCCAAGGCTATTGTCAGGGTCCAGGTTATAGCTCCATATACCAATACAGATTCAACTGTGGCTCTGAAAAAGTTTCTTTTGAGTCTTATTGACAGATTTGATGTCCATATTTTATTAAGGTTATTCAGTACAGCCCATGCTTTGCCTATTCGAATGCTAACGTCATTATCAGTGGAGGCAATATAACTACTGAGGTATTTAAAATATAATACATTCTTGATTACTTCTCCATTTACACTTTTCATACTCATACTCACAGACGAATCTTGATTTAAGGACATATATTCCGTTTTACTTACATTAATATTTTGAAGGCAAAGAAAACCACAATATTTGGAACTATCAATGTACAAACTATAAACAAAGAAGGTAAAATCTCCTAACTCATTGCTTCAGCCATAACAACAAGACAGAATGTTATATCTATACATAGACCTATATCTTTGGAAATTTATTCTATTTGATGTAGAATCGTGTTTGCCTCTTCGATGAAGTTTGTCGTAATAGCAATATCATCAGCATATTCTATTTCTGTAGCGCGCGTTGCCGGATATCTTCTACTTTTGCGTTCTGTGATTATCAGTCCAAGATTCTCAATATCCTTTAGTGAATGGCTCAGTACATAATCGAGACAAATTATAAATAAAAAGGGTGCAATTGTGTCTCCTTGTAGCACACCATTTGTTATCTTGAAGAAAGGGGTATCTCCATCAGGTGATCTAAACATTGAACGAGTATTTTTATAGAGCATCATGATTGCGTTCACAGTTTCTTCCGGTATTCCATAATGAATTATAATTGATCTCATCTTTGCTCTATCAATTGAGTCGAATGCTTTTTAAAAGTCAATAAATAACAATATTGCAGGAATATTTGTTGCCTTAACTCTATTATCCGTCTGATAGCTAATATTTGTCCTAAGGTTGATCGATTAGTTCTAAACCCATTTTGATTTTTTCTCATAATAGGATCAACGTATGGTCTTATCCGGTTTAGTATCATCAGGTTGTAGATTTTTGCAGCAATAGGCGTGAGAGTTATTCCTCTATAGTTATCTGTTATGGTAAGATTTCCTTTTTTAGGAAAATGTAGAATGCAGCCTTCTGTCCATCTCTCTATGGGATCTTGGCTATACACGCTATTGCAAGATTTTAATAATATGTCTTGGAATTCCTTTATCTTCCAAACTTCTGATGGTATTTCATCCAGGCCTGTGGCTTTACCGTTTTTGATATTTGTAATGGCTATATCAATTTCTTTCGTTGTGAAAGGCCCTATTTTGATGTATAATTTATGAAGTATGGTTTTACAATGATCTTTCAATGATCTTTGTGGAGAGCTGAGTTTCCATAGGATCCTCGGCCCACATTTCTTCATCTATATCCGAAGCGATAAGTGATGAATAGATTTGGTAAGTGGTGATGATAACTGCAATCCACCGACTCCCCAGGTTGCGGATAGGGGAACGGCCATTAGATATAAAGGTTAGCTGCAAATAACCAATAAGCAGTGCTGGACAAAATCCAGGCTGCCCTTTTGCAAGGAATAGTACCTGTTAGCCACCCGATTAGGTTTACGTGAAGACATTGGAACCAGGATGTTGGATGTGGTTAGGCGGAATAAGTTTCTGCGAGGCACATGATTCTGTAGAGAATATGTTAACGAATGTATGGAGTGGCGACCGTATTCGTTCCAATAGCCACTGAAAGCAAAATGACACAACACAACATTCATTCATCCCGCATAGCTCGTCGCGCGGTTAAACAATGAGCGCGTCCTGTAATAACATATCAGGTTACAGACGAAAAATTGGCCACTGAGAAAATAAATAAACTTTTGAAGGCAAAGAAAACCATAATATTTGGAACTATCAATGTACAAACTCTAAACAAAGAAGGTAAAATCTCCGAACTCATTGCTTCAGCCATAACAACAATACAGGGTATTATATCTATACAAGAGCACAGAGTCATACACAATGATTTAATAAAAGAAGAAGTGTTCGGGAAATGGAGATTACTAACTTGTTCCGCCTGGAAAAATACTGTAAATGCAGCTAATGGAGGAATTGGAATTCTATTTCGCGAAGATATATACAATACCTTATCCAGTATAGAGAATATTTCTCCACGTATAATGACTGCAACTTTTCAAGGAAATCCACAAACAACAATAATAACCTGCTATAGTCCGACAAATGTAAGTGATGAAACTGAAACAGAAAGATTTTATACAGATCTCTCTTCACTATACAAATTCCGAAACATAATGTTTTGATAATAAGCGGAGACTTCAATGCCCAACTAGGACAAAATGATAACGGGAATTTTCCATACTCCTTCCATCAGAATACAAACAGAAATGGAAATATGCTGAAAAATGATATACTCGAGAATAACCTGATATGTCTGAATACGCATTTCCAGAAACGACGCGGTCAATCATGGATACACACTTCTCCAAACGCTAGTAACTCTCAAATTGATTATGTTATCATTAACAGAAAATGGAAAAATAGCGCAATAAACTGCAGAGCCTACAACTCCTTTATAAATGTGGCTACGGACCATCGAATTATATCGGCACATATAAGATTGAGCCTCAGAGCAAATAAAACAAGAAAGTCCAATCGTAAGAACTTTGAGTGGAGTGAACTGAGAAATAATTCTGCTTTGCGTTCATCTTTTGTAATACAAGTACAAAATCGATTTGAAGCTTTACAAAACACGTCACTCTTACCTACAGCAAACAGTATTTACTAACATTTTGAAATTGCTTGCAAGGAAATAGCAGCTGAAACAATTCCCCTGAAATCGAAAACAAAAAGAAGAATACCGTGGGAAAATCTGAATATAAGAAATAAACGCAAAATATTACACGAAGCAGCACAGCAAAAAGATAACAATCCTACAATAGAAAATATAAGAAAAACTTGTAATGCACAAAAAGAACTCTCACACGCATATGAAACTGAACAGTCTGAATATATCCAAGGCAAAATCTATCAAGTTCAAGATGCCGCAAATAATAAAAATTCAGCACTAGCATGGAAAATTGTAAATGAGATAAGTAGGAAGAAAAACTCAAACAAATCTAAACTAAAGGCTAGTAATGATAAGGAACGAGTTAAACTATGGCAGACACATTTTGCGGAGCTACTCGGTAAACCTCTTAAACCTACAAATAATGATAAACTAGTATACTAGTTATCAATTATAACTTATAACTTATAATATAACTACTAGTAATTTACTAGTATACTCTATTACTTATATTGACGCACAATATGAATTACACAGGGTATAAATAAATAATACATAAAAATAACGTGTGTGTGTATATTATACACTATATAAACATAACTGTATATGCATATAATAAAATTTAAAAAAATTAAATATAGTTTATTATGATTTCAAAAACGCATGGTGATTAAAGGCGTCATTAGATAATGAAAAACAAAAACCAAAATAAATATAAAAATGTATAACAAACTAGACTAGAATTACACTGATTTAAAATTGACATATAGTTTACGTTTAAACAATGAAAGCGATGTAGTACAGCGAATATCATATGGTAGTAATTTCCAGTTTTTCGGAGCAATAACCAAAACAGCTGATTTAGAATAGGCCAAATATGTTGAGCGTTGCACCAATGTCATGATGTAGCACTTTCGACTAGATATGTTATAACTCTGAATAATAATAGATTTAGCTAGATATTCAGGAAATCCGAGTTGTATAGCCTTATGCGTAATACACAATAGCCTATGTTTACAAATATATATAAACTTAAGCCAGTCTATTGATTTCATTAAAGCAGATATAGAAACTATTAAGGCAAAGTTTAGTTTATATAATACACGTATAGCACGACATTGAATACGCTCGAGTTTATACATCTGGTTAACAGGTAAATTACATAATAGTGAACAGCAATAGATTTGTCTACTGAATACTATCGAGTGAATTAAATATTTAGTAATGACAAAGGTAAGCTTTAAATGAGATTTTATAATATTATATAGAAAATAGTTAGTAGTCCGTATTATATTATTAATGTGTGGAGAGTAGTCTAGGTGAGAGGTTATAGTGAAACCGATGGTAGTTATAGATTGAGAAGTTTGAACATATAGTAGAAAAGGATAAGTGATTGATAGGGGATAACCGGGTCTTGAGAATATGATAGTAGGTGTTCGTCCTATCAGTGTTAGTCATATTTAAGGAAATGATGTTATGAGAGAACAAATGAGTGAGATCAGTAATACAATTAAACATAGACAATTAAATCAGACCAGAGTCACTAGAACTATGAAATAGCTATATATCTGAAGACCATCGGCATAAAAATGATAGTTAATATTAGTATATTTGTAAACCATTGATTTTATAGGAAGAATATAAATAATGAACAATATAGGGCCAAAAACAGATCCATGTGAAACACCATGTATGTTAACATAAGGAGGAGACGATGAAAAGTTAATCTTCACCGAAGATGTTCTAGATGAAATAAAATACATAAACCAACTGTGAATTGACCATGTAAACTAATTTCAATAAGTCTAATGGAAATAATATTGCATTGAAAGTATCAAAAGCAATTATTAATAAGTAGGTAGGATATACTATTATACCTACTATACCTACATATAGTAGTACGAGATATATGAGAATTTCATTAATGATCAAAGTAAGTGGAGTTTCGGTACTACGATGAGGAGGATACGCATTTTTATATTTATCAACAGTAGCATTAGACGTAATGTAATTAATAAGATGAGTGGACTCAACTCATTCTAAGGTATTATATATTGATGATAACTGGGATATTGAAAATTAGATTGGTTAAGAATAGTTTTTTTTAATCGGAATAATATATGAATATTTCATGGAGTGTTGAACAATAGATGATATAAGAGATCTATGAATGATTTCAGTGATAAGTCTAATAAAATATGTTGATAATGAACGAAGTAGATTGAGTGGAATTGGATCAAGTGGGGAATTAATTTGCAAAGATGTCATCAGAGAGAGTACAAAGTCATGTGTGGGAAGAGTAAAACATGATCAATGATTCGGATTGAATGTTAAATTAAGATTGAGTCGTGCTGAGTTGATGTTTGGGAATACATTGATAATACTAGAATTTTTTTGTTGGAAGAAATTGGCAAACAAGGCACAAAGAATCAGGTTGGTCAGCTAGATGCTTGGTCTGGGTTTTACCTAATGGCTTTAAATTAATTCGTAATCGAAATCAGTTGTATGAATCGGCTTAAGTGAAAATGTAATACAAAACATTTGAGATTTAAATCTCAATTGGCAATTACCAATTACGATATGGCTATAGATCAACCTAGGTTAAGTCAATTAGTCAACATATATGTTATCAATTTTATAATATATTATGGAGTTTATAATTATATGTATATACACATATATATATATATATATATATATATATATATATATATTATAGATTATTAACCAATATAATAATAATAATATATTAATATCATTAAATTATATATAGAATGAATGGTATTGGACATTTTCCGGTAAAAAGAAGATCGGTAGAACCTACAAAACTAGATTTCATTTTAAAAATAGACCATATAAAATAGATGCCATATTCTATTATCCCGAACATAAAAGAGCTTATTTCATTAAAAGTAAGTTATTTATTAATCTAAAATATACATATGTTTAAAATACCAGATTATGTATTTAAACATAATTATGTAATAATTTATTATAAATTATTATAATTGTGTTGCATCTAATAATCTCCTATATTATACAGACAACTATATTTATGAGCTTAAAAGATATAAAGATAAGACGATATCTAAATGCATCAAAATTATAAATTCTCTGTGGATAAATCTACTGACCAATAATATCACTGCAGCATTCTATTGGGGGGTAAAAAAGAATATATTCTATTTTATAAAAGATAAAGTATATCGTCTCGATGTATGCAATGAGGTTATATATAACAATAATATACCCCCTCTAGAATATGATATGTTAAAGTCTTCAATTACCGATATTCTCTCGTATCTCAGTAACCTATATACATAACATATTAGTAAGTTAATGATAAATATAAATAAGTATTTTGTTTGTCAACATATTTAATCCTACAATTAGTATTCGATGCAATTAAATATTATGGTTTTACTTTGTAAATATTTGAATAATAACATTCTTTAAATCATTGCAAATACTTTATTAGTTAACGAAAATTCAATGATATGCATAATATTGTAAATAAATCGAATGTGTATAAACATTATAAAAATAATTTAATTATAATAAGTATTAGCCAATATATCTTAATTATCTTATAAGATAATAGGTATACCTATATTATTATTCATATTATCGACCCCCTAAATTATATATATATATATTCCCGGTCGGAATTTCTGACCCATGTTAATTATATTATATCCAATCAAAATAGATCCGTATTTTACTTCAGAGTGTGTCATAGTTGTGTGTGTAGGTACCATTGATAGAGAATAATGATTCACGATTCAATTCGATTATATATATATAATGATTAATACATAAATATTAAATTATAATATACACTATTTTAATATAATAAATATAACATTTAAATATAAATTTAAATTTAATATTTGATCATTTAATAATTAAATAATTTATAAATTCATGATAAATTCAATAATAAATAAATTGCGTATATTTAATAATTCATTAAATCTATTTATATCTGATATTATTATTGGATATTATAATACTAAAATTATTTCTATCACGATTATTTGTGGGGTCGATATTACGCACATGTGTCCAATTACCAAAACCTTGATTATTCTTTTAATATATTGACAACATTTTTCTTATAATTGTATACAATTATATCAACAATTTAAAATAGAAAAATTATGTATTGCCATAATATTACCCTAATTACAAAATGTCACATAACTATATTAAATATTGAATAAGTTATTACAAATAGTCATTTAGGGGTCGGTAATTGGGAAATTCCCCCTATATTAATATTAATAAACTAATTTATTATTTAATCTAACTCACACAGATAATGGAAGGATATCCAAAAGATGTGGGCAAGTTTTGGTTTGGTTGCAAAGATCAGACTTCGATTTAAATTATGAAATTTATAAATTATTATATTTGTATTTATTTAATTTATATATATATATATATTTATAGTTTCAATAATCATGATGTAATACATGCATGTGTATTGCATTGATGTACATATGATAACATTTGATGCTATATATTCTCAGAAATAAAACGTGTTAGTTATTTTGGAATTGCATTATCAATATTTTAACTTAATTATATATTTTAATTATTATATCTATCGTATTATTATTTATTATCGTTGAGTATTATGTATATCAGTACTGTTCAGGATGCCGTATACAATGTTCAGCCATGTTTATTCATCTGGAATTAATTTTGAAGAAACAATTGTTTCTTAAGAAGTCGTTTACCATATACATTTTTGTTTGTGAAATATTCCTACCAAGATATATTTAGAGCTTTACTAGATATTCGCGTGTATGTGCCATCCAGTGATTTATGCTGTTGAACGTTCAGTGTCCATGACTCAGACCCATAGATTAGTACACTTTATTCAGTAGTTACAAAGATTCTTCTTTTAAGTTGTAAGTTTATCTTAGACTTCCATATAATGTGCATGCTATGTAGTACGTTCCATGCTAGATAATTTCTCATTTGAATGTCCTTTTCTGACGTGTTGATCAAAGAACCAAGGTATTTGAATTCTTTTTCGACTTGTAACGTTTGACCATCAGATGTTTTAATACTATTTAGTTAATTGTGTTAAAGGCCATACTTTAGTATTTCTAATATTCAGATATAGTCTTATTTTTTTGCATTCAGACCCTACCCTTAGATGTAACTCTCTTGCTTGACTTACATATTTAGATAATAAGGTTATATCATCAGCAAAATCCAAATATTTTATAACAGTTGGATAAAATCTTCGACTTCTGCACGAGGCAATGGTAAATCCCAATTCCTCTTCACGTCCGTTGATTGATTTTCTTAGTGCATAATCTAGTACAATAATAAATAGGTAAGGTGATAGAGTATACCCTTGTATAACTACCACTACTATACCATGTATATTTTCGATCTAATATTGACATAGCTCCCATGTATTGCATTATTAATAAGCTTATCAGGTATTTAATATGATCTAAGTACTTTAGCCATATTACATCTATGTATATGATCTAATGCCTTCTGTTATATAGTATTGTACTAATATTATCACTACGCTATACAACGCTATACAACAAACGGCGTGCGTCGAGCGCCGAGTGTCTAGCATACGCCAGCTAAGGTGAAGTGATTTTCAAAAATTGTCAAAAAAGTATAACACCTGGTCTGCAACCTATAGCTTATTGAATGACAAACATTTTGGTATAGGTTTTATAATTTATGGTATACTAGAACCTAGTACGCTTTTTATACCATAATATACTATATTATACACTATAAAACGCTATATCGAAAATATTTACGCTAACAAATGAGTTAAAAATTACTAATAATATCTGGATATGCGTAAAAAATTAAAATCACATAAAATATATATTTCCACATAAGATAGCATTTTTTTTTTTAAATATGTAAAAAAAAAAATTCTAGGCACATTTATATAATTGGACATATTTCATAATATTAAATCGTTATTTTGTTAAATAAGTTAAGTTGTTGTGGTATATCAATAAATATATCATATATATATATATATATTATATATATAGTAACATTATATATATGACTATATAAAATAGTAAATAATTAATAATTAAGTCGTTTTATTAATATAAAGTATTTATAATTAATTAAATTATTATTTATAAATATTATTCCTAGATTTACTAGGAAAAATAGAAATATTATTTTTTTTCAAATTTTTTTTGTTAAATACTGCTATAGTCATGCTTATTAACCATATACTTCACTTTCATTACATTTGAATAATGTATACGTTCAAAAAAATTACGAATAAAATTAAATAAAATTATTTATAAATTTAACTATGTCCTCAATGTTAAAACATGCTATCTACCCCATGTTAAATTCTAGGTGATATCGTAATACCTTGCAGATATCAGTTTTAAACAAAACTTCGGATTTATACTTATAAGTACTTCCTCTTATTAACCGTAACCAGTCAATATCAATTTTCGAAAAAACATATATTTCACTCCACCTTAACGCCAGCGAATACTTATACATACGTCATGTATGACCGCCTCGTGCGAGGCTATATACAGCAGGACATCGCCACGTCTACGCTGCTTCCTTATTCTACATTAATAAACGCATCAGCCTTGTCGCTTTTAACAAGATAACACCTTCTTTAAGTCAATAAATGTTAAGACAGCTGGTACATTCTTATTCGTAATTCCCTCCAGTATACTTATTATTGCTAGTATCTGGCCGACCGTTGATCTCTTATGTCTGAATCCATTTTGATTGGGTCTAAGTATAGGATATAATACTGGACGTATTCGATTGAGTATCATACGATTATAAGTTATGGCCATTACAAAAGTAAGGCTAATTCCACGGTAGTTATCTTTGGTAAGATATCCCGATTTAGGTATTGGGATTATGTTATATATGTTCCATAGGTCAGGTTGTTCAACGTTTATATAAGACTTGTTTATGATACCAAGCATAATGTTATCAATTATAACATATTTTAGTACTTCTATCATTATAAAATGTATACATAGGTATGTATACATAGGTATATACCCCATGGCTCTTTTCACATTTTATTGATCTTTTCGCTTTCTTATAATCATTAAGTGTATATATGTCGTCTTTTATTTGCAAGTTTTCAAAAACTGGAGGTATTTCTTCGTTTTCATCTGTCACTTCAGGTATGTTCCTGAGAAGTTTTCTTAAGTTTTCATATCATAGAACAACTCTATCCTCTGCATTATTACCATTTAACTGTGATGACTGGGTGACTTAAGAAATTTCTTGCCAGATATTTCATTGATCAAGTTACAATTTTATAGATATCTCCTACCCATATCAGCTTTATCAATTACAACTTTCTTTTCCAATTCTTCGTCAATAATTACCTTATAAATTGTCTATATTCTATTTTGCTTGTATGGAGTATGATTACATTGACATTTTTTCTTACCATGTTCTTTATGTGCGGAAGTTATAGCTTTTCGATCATTAATAATTCGTGGGTCTTGAGAATTCAATTTCATTTTAGTTTCGAGGCTTGCTTCATGCATCCTACCGCTATCTCATTAATTGATTCCACCAACCTGTAATACCTTTCGGACATTGTTTCTTGATCTAGTCGTTGAATTTTAAACTTTTCCTTACTTCAACTGCATACCTGTAGTTTGTCTTGTTTCCTTAGATCGCTCCAAATATACTTGAGTTTACGCTGCGCAGTCTGCTTTATTGCTCGAAGACTTAGTGTCACATTTTCTACTACTATTCTGTAGTCTGATCCAAAAGATATGAAAGTATTATAGTCTTTCACAGTTTATTATGCTTTTTCTCTATTTCTTTCTCACCAGTATATAGTCAAGTTGGTGATTCGTCATGTGTGGTGATATCCAGGTACATAACTTTCCTATTTTCTTTTGAAATTGTGAGTTAGTTGCTAATAGCTGGTATTCTTCCATAATTTCTTTGAGCCGATTCCATTATTATTTGTATTGTAAGTATATTGCAAATCTTCTGGTCCCATACTTGAATCATGTCGCTTAATATGATCTATAAGTTATGAGATGGTACTTGTTCAATGGTTGTTCGAAGTTTCTCATGAGATATTCTTGACTATCTCATATCTGTATTCACGTAGTGCATATGTCACAATAGTAGTTAATACATGATTAACTTGAAAGTTAGCTATCATAATTCTATTCGTAACTCGTTTTATGTTTATTAGACTTTTACTTGCCTATTTACTAATGATGATACGCACACCACCATGTTATGCTTGTACTTGATTTATCCATGCTGACACGGTGTATAAATTGTATCCAGAGTCAACATCGTACCGGTTAATTTCTTGTACCCAATGAGTTTACTTTTCGGTGTTCTGGTATACCGCATATAGATATATTATAATTTCGCATATTCGATGTCATCTCTTCTGTTTTTTTTTGTAGTACCTTGTCAACTTCTTTGACATCTAGAGTTTGTACATTGACATTTTTTATTTTTAGATGTTGTCTACAATGGTATAATTTTACCTTAGAAATATCGGCATGTCTCAATTTCACCCCTCCCCGTAGGGTTCAAAAGTGTGAAGTCATAAAATCGTTGTGGATGCGCGACGACATTGTGCGTTGTTTACCTATCCATTTATTTTATATATTATTCTTCAAAATATATAGTATATGTCAACATTTTTTATATTATACATTATTTATTAAATAAATAAATATGTATATATATTTTATTGAGTGTTAATTAACAGTGTGTATTTAAATATACATAAAATAATATGAAACAATAATTTGAATAGACAAAATAAATTTTAAACAAAATATCTATGGCTTACAAAAATCAAATAAAATAAGATAAAAGAATTGTAGTAAAGTAAAAGAAGATAACAATAAACAGAATAATAACATAGAAAGTACAGGTTTACTTAAGAACTAAAGTATACATAGTAGGTGATGATACTATAGCAGTTATTGACATGCGATTATTCATATTTCTGTTTGGGGCGACTAATTCCAGTAATAAAGCCAGTAGACTGATAAATATACTCCCCGAGACATATCACAGATCGCATACATCTAAATAGTTTGATGCAGTCATTCCATAAATATAGAGACAAACCAATAATTATTATAGGGTATACTCATCCTAGGATATAAAATTATAAATTATAAATTATAAATTTATAATAAAATTAAAATATAAAATAAAGATATGAGAGTTAAAGATGATAATAATAATAATGGGATGTAATATCGATGGGTAGCGAATTCCAGTCTGTTAGATAGGTATTCTATTGCCGAAGTAATGCAGGTGTGCAATGCACACTTTTCATTCGTTCTGCATGGTATCTTTCTAATCTTGTGTGTAGACCCTCTACATTTATTGCTGTATACGTCGAATATATATTCATGATAGATATCCACAAATTCATTCAGTATATTGTACGTTAACACCAGATCTGTTACCAATTTGCGAAGTGTAATGATTTAATATTGAGAAAAATAAGTCTATCGGTGTAAGAACAATTGTGAATATTACATATAGCAAATAATCGTTTGGTGAAATATTTTCTTATTGCTTGTATTTCGGTGTATTACCGCCTTATAGAACTGCAGTCACTTTGATACGCAATAAATGTGAGATGTGTTATTATACCTATGAAGCTGACCACTGCAAGGGACGACAAGGGAATTACAACTTACTATAGGTAATCGTTATGTCTGCTATAGTAGTCTGTCTATGTGTGTGTGTGTGTGTGTGTGTATGTGTGTGCGGAGTTGTGTACTATAGGGGGTATTACGTCACGCACTGTTACGTCATAACTCAATCGATACGCAGCCAACGTACATATATAATACGGGTATATAATAGGGGAAGGTCTCCGATTACCGACCCTTAAATGATTATTTGTAATAACTTATTTAATATTAAATATATTTATTTGAAATTTTGTAATTAAGGAAATATTATGGCTCTGAATGATGTGGCTATTTTAAGTTGGTCCTGGGGTCGGTATTAGGGTAATATAGGGAGTAGGAAATAGGAAAAGCATAGGGGTTGCTATAATTAATATATATTGGTTAATAGTTATTCAAATTAAGTTATTTTTATAAAATTTATAAATAATTTATTGATCTACAATATTATTTGCAGTATTAAGTTTTCTTTTAATTAATAAAGTATTTACAATGATTTAAAAAAAATTATTATTCAAATATTTAAAAAGTAAAAACAGAATATTACATTTTATGATTAATAATTGTATGATTAAATACTTTAAAAAAAAAAATAATTATTCATATTTATCATTAAATTATTAACAGTTTTTGTATATATAATTTTTTAATATCTCTTATAGTTATTGAGATACGCGAGGGGGTCGGTAATCGGAGACTTCCCCTACAGGGTATTTAAAATTCGATTTTATCTTATTAAATATATATATATATATATATATATATATATATATATATATATATAGGATATATATATATATATATATATATATATAGGATATATATATATATATATATATATATATATATATATATATATATATTATGAGACGATTATAAGACGATCGTCTATAGAAATTCTATTATTAAATTGTATACTTGACAAAACATATTCATCCGGACATCTCAGGTCCTGCCCAGCTAGTATATACATACATATGTGTGTGGGTGTATATATTAATTATTATTCTTTTGTACAATTTATATTTACATTGTAATTATAATTATAATCTTAAGAAATTTTCTTTTATTAAAAGTTTAATAATTTCTGAAATAAATAAGATATAGGGGAAATCTTATCTTACCTATCTTATCCTATATATATATAGGGGAAAGTAACCTAATACGGAAACTTTAACAATAAATGGTCTTAACATTTTATGACTCATTATTTTTATTCAAAAATTACAATATATTAATATTATATGATTATAGATATTATTGTGATTTTTAAATGTTATTTAATCTTTTAATTCCATAGATAACGGTGGTGTCCGTATTCGGTACCCATGTCAGAATACGGATACCCTGTATTATAATACGGACACCCTATATACCACTAGATAACTATATATTATTGATGAATCAATCAGACAAATTACAATTACATTATTTATAATTAATTTTATAAATAATTCATTCTAATTTAATTAGTTAATAATTTATTTATTTTTATTATTTTTTAATTAATAATACAATTTAAGTATCTAAATAATAAATTATGATTTAGCTTTATTGGTTGTTATTATAACGCACGCGTTTTTATGAAAATCAGAATAGTTCACACGATGCGCGCTGATTAGTTATAGGGTGTCCGTATTAAATCATCTAGAGTGTCCATATTATGGACTTATATGACCTCTAGATATATGCTTATAAATTAATTAATATTTAATAACAATTATATAAATTATATATATATATATAATTTAAGAATAATTTATTTTTTAATAATATAGTGTTATATTTTATATCGATATATTTGTATATTCCTGAGAAAGTTTTAAGTTGATTTTTTTTTTATAAATTTAAAAATGTAATAAAAAATCAGTTTATTATTTGGCTATATTAGCAATATTTTGAATAATTAAAATATAAAAAATACTTTTTAGACTTTTTATATAATTATGAATATTATATTAATTAAACATTTTTTTGTTGGATTTATGGTTTCTGAGATACCGAGAGTATACGTATTCGGTTACTTTCCCCTATTATATAATGATTAACTTTTGTTATGTCATATTAATTATGAGATTTTTATGATGGTTATATTCTGAAAGTTTCATAAAAATGTATCAAGTAGATCAACAGGTGGTTAAAAGGAGCTTCTTCAAAATTAAGTCTTAAAGACAAAATCTGTAATATCATTATTAAAAAAAAATTAAATTATATACTATCATTTTAATTTATATATTTATACAGTTGTATTTATAAATGCTTATTTATGATACTTATAGTTACTTTTATGCAACAATCTCTATATCATTTTAAAGACAATATTTAATGTTATTGATTATTAGATAATATCACTTTTAATAAAAAACAATATATTTATTCTTAATATATTAATTAACTCTTGTTATATTGGCCTTTAAGTAAACTTAGCCTTTTACTAAACTCAACAACTAAGTGACTCCGCTGTAAAAAAGAGAGCTTATTCGCGCTTCATTCTCGAGTGATAACAGAGTTTAACTTCGTTTTTCGAAATTATATTCGAGAAATTGAACAATACGGGGTACTAAATTAAAATCAATAAATTTGAAATATATCGTTCTTACGGTAAAACCACTGTAGGTAACTATTGGTACCGCTATTATCTTATGTATGATTTCATATATGATCTATATATAGATCATTAAATTTCATACCTCAAGCATAGAACTTATCATTTTCTGAACTATCATTAAATATGTATATCTAGTAAATTTTAAATACAAATATATATATATATACTGGTATTTTAAATACAAATATATATATATATATACTGGTATGCAAGGAAATATTCTTCCCTTGCATATACTGGAACAGCAATATAATACACAGATAAATCAGAAACTAATCAATATAACACATAGTAATAGTACATAGTGATTTAAACTTAATGACATGCAATGATGGTAAACTTATAAACAAAGTCTCATTAACTCCAGACATACAATGTAAAGATTAAATGACTAAAACCACTTTATATATTGTAGATACATATTCATCTGTACAACTAAGTTTATCAATACTACGTAGTCTTAATAAGTATTAAATGGCAGGTTAATATACAAGCATGTCTAGACTTAGGAAAACTGCAATAACATCTACGGAATAGATAAATTCCCTAGAAAACTATATATATGACACTATATCCAACTATAACATTTAGAAGATAGTCCCCAGGTTAGATGCTCCTATAGCCGAATCAGATATGAAGTAAAATCCGAACTTAATCAAATTGTAGACCTAGAGTTATAGAACGAATATCCAAACCAATCGACTATGTATCAAGTCTAGCATACTCTGTAAAAAGCTCTGGAAAACTTACAATATGCTTGGATCCGAAGAATCTAACCAAGCGATTAAACTCCCACATTACACCGCACCAACTTTGTAAGAAATTATGTAGAAAACTAAGGAACAAAATGTTTCTCTAAACTCATATACGAGACGGTAGCTGGATAATAACGCTAGATGAACCCTCACACTAGTATTAATATAAGATACTAACGCATGCGTAATATCTAATAAGCCATTCAAGCGTGATGAAACATCTAACTAAAAGAAACTGCTTACGTACATAGATTATTCAATTCATATAATTTCACTATTCAACGTTACTATTTACTAATAAATTACATCGTTATACATGTATCGTTCAATAACATAACATTTACTAAACATATATAGAAAGATTTTTATCAAAGGAATTATTAAATTATTTTATAATTATAGTTTGAATTAGCATATACTTTTTTTTTTAAATAAATATATATACATAATTATTTATTTAAAAACTGAAGATCTAGATATATATTAGACAAATATTTTAATTTATATATATATATATCATTGAATATTTATTTACATACCTAAAAAATACTATGTAAAATACTCTTTATAGATTTATATTGAATATTTTGTTTCGAAATTTCGCTACATATGAATAAACCTTAAATATATTATTAAAAAACTTAAAATATGAAAAAATATATAGTTCTTGATGACGATCCATATCTAAGAAATATATGAATATAATGGAATAATCTTATTTATAAAGATTTGTAATTAACATAAGTAATGTTATTAAGAAAATAATACATTTACATATAAGTATTATACCAATATAAAATATGTATAACATAAATTATTTATAGAAAATATCTAATCTATAATTAATATTTAATTTAATTTAATTTAATTAATAATTAATATATGAAATATACGAAACTATGATATATATGATATATTGTAATATGAATGATATGATGTTATTTATAATGATATTTATTGATTTTCAGAATAAATTCTCATTATAGGTATAAATATATAAATAAAATGGCGTAAACATATATGTTCGGATATATTCATTATTTATAAAATAATGAATAATATATTATTATATATTAGTTATTCTAAATAATACAAATTAAAGATCACAATTATTTAATACATACTTTTTAACAATTTATTAAATGTAATAATCAGATGTTGAAGAAGTTCATGGCGAAGTTGATAACACTGATGATAGATGGCGATACTGAAGGCGTGAGGTCCCAAAGATGACTCATAAACCGTAACATTAAGCGTGTATTAATAGCAATTTATAGAACTGCGCGTACAGCATTGTTCACATAAAGAAGACTTACTAGCTATACCTGTTATCCAGTGTATAGGTAACTACAGCTGAATTTAACATAACGAGGTGGTTGTACGCTATCGCATAGACTTGACTGGTGGCTATTGAAGAGTTCTCTTCGGGTGACTGATAGTACAGTTGAGAATCTCTCAAGTTTGAATACGCACCGTACATCCGTTCTTTGTAGAGACTCGAGAGGTTTAATACTGATGGAGGGTAAGCCGATAAGTTGAGAATTGTAATGATCAATGACTGATAATACTAGTCAATGAAATAATTAACATGTTTTAAATAATATAATATATTATTATATGTAAATAAGTAATATTAGATATATGTTTTAAAAGTCCTAGTGTGGCGGCTCCTATAATGTCATATTCGATATAATAGGTGAAAGTGTTGATATATAGGAAAACTCAGTGTACAGTAGGGTTGTAAAATTTCAAATACTTTCAAGGCTTCGAAGCCATCAAATCCTAAAAATCAATGCTTCGAAGCCAATAAAAATATTCAAATCCTAAAATCTTCGGCTTCAAAGCCTTCAAATCCAAAAATGTCAGGCTTCGAAGCCTTCAAATCCAAATTGAAACTTCAAAGTTTATAAAATTAAGGTCATAAAAATTAAATATAAAGAATGGATTAAATAATATATATTAGTGGTTTAAATTTAGCCCATTTTACATTATCTCCAGACAATCAAATCCTAATTTTCATTATCTCGAGACAATCAAATCCTAAATTTCATTATCTCGAGACTTTCGAGATAATGAATTTTTTTGAAATTTATTCAAAATATATTTTATAATATTATTGATATTTTTTGTATTTTTAAAAATATTATTTGAAATATTTTTTTAAATTTTTCAACTAATCTTTGAAATATTATTATTTTAAGATATAATTAAAATATTGTAATTATATAATAAATATATAAATATTATAAGATATAAATATTATACTTTTTAAAATATGTGTAGAAAATTTATAAAACATATATTTTGTAGCAATACAGAAATACAGAATCAGAAATAGCTATAATTAATAAATAATATATAGGCAACAACAATCAAAATATAATTTATAAATATTAGATCGTGAAATATTTGTTATTATGATCAACAAATATCTACTAGAATGATAATTTTTAAATATATTCTATTGTAAATAGAATAATAATACAATAATTAACACCGGAAAGCTTATTGAATTTTATAATATACTTCATATTGTAGCTTTTTTTTTAATTTGTATTATAACATAAGTTATGTACAAAAATGTAGTACAATTATAATTAACATAAACATTTCAATTATTGAAATTTTCAATATCTATGAAATAATTAAATACTTATTTTCCAGATATTACAACTTACATAGGATTAATAGGCATATAGTATATATTTGGCTTTGGCAATATTTAGTATACTTACGTTATCAGTTGTATACATTATAATAATGTATTATAATAATTATCGATTAAATTAAGATTTAATTATATTTTTATAAAATGTATATACAATTTTAATATTATTTTTATTTTACACAAATACCCAAAATTAATTTACTAAAACCCGGACCCGTTCTTGGACCATTTTTCGAAACCCGATATCATGAAATTTTGCTAGAACCCGGAATTGATACCCGAAACCGAGTTCGGGTTAAACCAGTAATATATATAAATAATATAATATATATGTTTATATAATATATATTGTTTATAATATATATGATAAAAAATTGTATTGACAAAGAAAATATACTAGATTTAATATATCTATATATACAATTTATTATAACATATTGGGGGCAAAACATACTTAGCCCCCCCCCCCATATTTTTAAATGGGGGGTCCGATACCCACCGCTCTCTCAGTATAATACTGTATACTTTATAATATATGCTTTATTCTTTCTATAGTTCAGTTATTAGCTGTATGCAGTGCATATTATGCACTGATGTATGCATTTAAACATATATTGTATTTATACATATCTGCACTCGTCGCGCGCTCGACACCCGCTTCAAATGTTGAATACTATTCAATGAATACCGTTCCCAATTCGTTCAGTAACCAATGTTTACAATGGTTACTAACCATATATATTATAAATATAAAATATCATATATTATTTAAATAATTTCTTCTAAATTACTACTGACTAGTACTTAATAATTAATACCAAAACCCTGGTATAGAGATTTTTTAGTATTGCGAGCTTCTGTATATTAATGTTGAGATATTAAAAAAATTTAAATTGAGTTAAACATGCGCTATTTTTTTCAAATTAATAAATATATGTATATAGTCTTATATGGCTCGATAAATTATAATACAATAATTATTATAATAAGAATTAATTATATCATAATATATTATTATGAAATACTAATATGTGTTGTATTTAAGTCACTCATTTTATAGATTTATAGAATAGAATTTAAATATAAATAAAAATATTCAAAAGTTCATGAACTCTACAGCATATACAATTAATCACTAGGAGGTGACGTGACTAGAGCTACATTAATAACAAATAAATATATATATGAAATATCATTTATTTAAATAAAGTTTACTTCAAATATGAAATAGCTCCATATAATTAAATAATTTTATTTATATGTATTATCATATTAATTATTAATTATTAAAAAAAAAATATCGAGTCCTATTATAAATACTCGACTCGACTCGAAAATCAACTGTTGAGACTCGACTCGATAAATATTCAAATGGACTCGAAAATTACAGACTCGACTCGACATTTTTTACTAGGACTCGAGATTTGGACTCGAGGACTCGAAATTTTACAACACTAGTGTACAGGGAGATTTTTGTATAACAAATATACTTATATTCAAGGGTAGGTTAGAAGTCTGAAATTGAGAACAAAAAGTTGTTTCAAATTTGTTTTATATAATATTAAAATATTAAATATTATCTTTAAAATGATATAAAAATTATGTTTTTACGTAAAATATAATTTAATATTTAAAACAAATTAATTACATTTAATAATCGTCATAATTTAATGAATATAAGATCATTTTTAGAATTTTAAAATCTAAAATAAAGAATACTAAATATACATTTAAATAAAAAATATTCATAGGTGGGTATTTATTTATAATAAAATAATGTGATAAGTTATCATCTGTTTATATATTTCATAAATTTTTCATAATTTTATTGTAATATTTAAGAATCAATTTATTCAGAATAATTATTTGTTACCAATTTCACAAATTGAAACACTATCAACTCATTTAATAATGCTTTAAATGAGTTTATATTTTTAGACAATTTATAACATATATAATAATTTCATTTTTTCAAATTATATAATTAGTAAAATTTAAAATATTCATAATTTTATAGAATATTTCCAAAATAATAATAATTTATTAGTTAAATATAATTTATTTAATATCTTCAATCATATTCTATAAAAAATGGAATTATTATAGATCTATATAATATCTATCATTGTGGTAAATATTGTATTGATAAAAAAAAAATAGTTAATACATGTACAAATCTATTTATAGAACATACTTTATAGCACCTACTCTTAAAATAAATTCATTTCTAATAAATTAAAAGTGAATTAAAGTTGAAGTTCTTTAGAGAGTAGATATAAATAGGTATACTTTAAAGGAGTTATAAGAAGGATAAGGAGGAGGTGACTGACCATAATGATACTTAGCGGCCGGACAACGTGAGATGACCACTGGTCTACAGTAGTGGTCAAATAGCGGGTGCAACGATAGCAGAATATTCGTTGTGATTAATTGCAACTCTCCACATCTATAGGTGTAACGTATTATTATAGTTGTCACTGTTATTGTTGTTGTTTTTATAATATGAGGACAGTATGAGAAAATATCACATTATGTATTCTTCATAAAATCTGTAATCAAATATTTTTTGAAATTCGGAAAAATTAATCTAATTTTGATTTCATGTAAATTTAGAAAATCATCATGAATTTCGATATGAGATTCACTTGTAATAACAAATATAGTTCTCGTTTGACAATGAATTGGTGGCAAGGGTATGCATGAGTACGAACCTCCCTCCCCATAATTTGCACGGGGTAGAGGGCTAGGTTCACTGAGGGTTAAGGGACTCGCGATAACCTTGTAAATGTATGTTTATTATATGTAATTTGTTACAATAAATAAATTGTTAACACATGTGTTAGTGCACTAATGGGATGAAATTCTATGTGTATTTTTTAATATTTGTAATCTTTAATATTAAATAAATTTAATTTTAAATATTTAATATTTTTAAGGTTTCATTTATTTTATGCTGTCAAACTTCAAATGCTCTTTTCTCGGAATTAGTATTTCGCTAGGTATGTGCATTCAAACATATAGAACATAAAAACTATTATAATTATAATATTAATTTGTTTGCGTTATATAGAATTTAATTTTGTGAAAAGTAAAATAGAGAGATAATTAATAAAATGTATAGTAGTCATTGTATAAAATCATAATTTCTATAGAAATACCATAATTTTATTAATTATAATAATTATAATAATATAATTTTTAATATAGATATATAAATAATAAATAATAATATTAAAAATAAATTTCTATTTTCTTATGCATGTATATGTTATGAATACAATCAAATAAATTAGTTCAAATGAATGAATAGAATATCAGTTCTATTTTATTTAGTGGACCTATGTTTTTCCTATCTATTTATACACGAAATTGATATATTTTGTGTTATGTGCGTGATCCCCTTAAAGATTTATCTAATATAGTTTATGATATATTTGTTATTGTATTATATAGTATTTATTCATTGGTATAACTGATGTTTTATTTTTTAAATATTTCCTTATTATTTTTTAATGTGATTCTAATAAAAAAATTAATAATGTTAAATATATATTTAAAAGTGATATTTTAAAACCCTAGTGTAGATCATATGATATCATATGTAATAGGTGAAAGTATTGATATATAGGAATAATAAGTGTATGGGTAAATTTTTTGTTCTTAAATATTCTCATATTTAAGACAAATTTTGTGCTGATGAATTCAAAGATAATTAAAGTTGAAGATCATTGGAAAGTAAATTAGAAAATAAAATGAATAGTAAATTAGCTGATAATGAATCAGCATAAAGATGATAGCTACGTTTAGGGAAATATGAAAATAAATGATAAATAGGAAGAGATTAGTTGATAAATAGAAGTTAGCCACTATTGACCTTGAGGAACCACATAGAATAAAATGAGATATGATGATTTGTAATTTCTGATTGTAATTGAGAATGATCGATTATAAATATATGATGTAAACCAATTAACTATAACAATTTCACTTGGTCGTTTATTATTATGTAATAATTTAAATTATCAAAAGCACTATAAAGAATTAATATTGTAGATGAATCATTATCCATTGATTGATTGATAATTTATTTAAGCAAATATATAGTCGATATATATAATCGAAAGTATAAAGTATAAATATTTGCTAACGATAACATACGTATAAACAAAGAATAATACGAAATTAAAAAAGTAAAGAAATTTTACAGTTACCATTGATATTAGTAGCCTCCATTGCTATTAGTATATCATTAGTAATATTAATGAGTGAATGTTATATACTACGGTAAGGAAGTTAAGTGCTTTGTATTACGTCAATGATTCAATTTATCAGTAGTTAATACACTAATTGACATTGATCATTCTAGAATCCTGGCTATGTAGAAAGTTGTGATAGGCAATAGTTTGATGGAGTAACAATGGAGAGTATTATAAGGAGTTATGTGTGAAATTAAAAGTAAATAAAAACTATGAATATATTAATAATATATGTGAATAAAATCTATGAATATTGTATTAATAGTTACGTTTTTAAATGTTGTTAAACCATAGTTTTAAATGAGTGGAAATATGATTTTTTCATCATTTCATTCAATTTTGTAGACCAGAAAATAATACTGAATTATGATTTAGTATTCCTAGCATCAGATAAATCTAAATTTTATTTATATCATTTGAATGTAATATAAATAATATGTGTCCTAAACTATAGCATTTCATTATTTCTATATTTACATTTGACCCAGAAGAAATATTATCACCTAGTTTAGTAATATGACTTCTATTTCTTAAATAGCTAATTAAAAATATTAGTTATTTACCTAAGAAACCATAATATACTAAATGTTTTCAAGTTATCATTATTTACAATATCAAATGGTTTTTTTATTCTAAAAAATAAATGCAGTTTTATTAATTTTTTGGAAATCCGATGTCAACAAGTTATAATTATATTATAGAAGACTGAAATAAAGTGATATTGAATTTTTCAATAAAATATTATGTCTACAAAATTGATCGTATCAATAGATGATATCATTATTTAATTTTTTTTAATTTCAAATATTTTTACAGAATTAAGTTGCTAATTAAATTGGATGATAATTATTTATGTATTCATGTTTTCCATTTTTATATATATATATATTATAATTACAATATTTATTTGATCATGAAGTATATATAATTATTATTTAATTAACATATAAAGCAAGTTTTCTTAAATCAGATTAATTAGTAACCTCCTCGTTCGATATGGATATGATGTCCTTTGTAGCATTTGCACATCCCTTATCACAGTAGATGTCTTGATACGATTGAGACACACACACTCAACAGGTTAGAGGTCATCCACATATAGGTAGAGGTCATCAACGGGAGAACTTGACAACCACGTCCTGTGTAATGTTAGGCTTTCATTACGTAGTAGAAGTAGTTTATAACTTTGTTGCTATTTCTATATAAATTTATTTGTTTTATTCATAGATAATATATGTATTGATATGTTATGTCTAGTATTGTTCTTCACCTATAACCACCTCATTACGCTCATTGAAATAACTAAATTATATATAATATATTATATATTTTAATAGTTTATAAATTTAAATTATTCGGAGATTAAAGAATATTCAGTGGCATATACTACAGTTCACTGTAGTATAATATTTTATATAGGATAATAACATTTGATATGGTTTAGTTTGGCTTAAGTATAATAATATGTGGTAATGTGTAGTGACATGTGATAATGTATAATAACCTGTTATATAGTATAATAACATGAGATATAGTATAATAGAATATGATTTGTAAAGTCCATTCCACAATAAAACTATCCGGAAATATGTCCTAGGATATTATTGATAACACTTTATTTTGTTTATTTAAACAAATTTAAATAACGTAAATGTTGGGATTTGTTTTTAAAAACCCATAATCATTTAGGTTAAAACTGTGATAATATATGATGGGTAAATTGGGTAAATAATAAAATAATGTTAACTAATCTGTTATTTAAATTATCTAATTTATTAGCTTTAATTGATTATATATTTAAAATGAATAAGCTGATTAATACATTTTATATTAATATGTGTATACACATACATGTGTTACCATCGATAATGTCGCGTATCACATTTAGAAATATTTCTAATAAATTGTACAGATATTTGTGGAATATTATTGATGACAAGTATAGGCGCATATATAGTTATAGCTATAGCTAGTATAAACTGTTCATCATCAGCTCCTCGAATGTGTTCGTATAGGTTCAAGTTTTACATGAATTGTGGTAGTGGTGGTTGTAGTACGGGAGGTTAACTTGTTGTGGAGGTAGATGGTCTTGTATTACAACTGCTGCTGCTGCTGCTGCATCAAAACTGTGTTTTCCATCTGGTTTTTCTCTTCAATATCTTAAATCATGCGGTATATTCCTGTGTAGTTAACAATTAATGTAGGATGATTGGAACATTGCGAACGGTTGCGCTAGTATTAACATAGGCTGATGATGATGATGATGATACCGATAGTATGTTTGAAGAACTACGGCATCATGCGCTCGGATTATGAATAATATTAGAAATGAGTATTTGGCGTCAGTGATCTTATGGGAGGCTGCGAGTAGATTTTAATTTACGAATGAATAGCAAATTTCAATTAGAAATATTAGGTCGTTAATCAATCATTAGAACAATTAAAATAATCATTTAGATATATGAATCCCAGAATGCAATTTAGTCGCAATTTCAGTAGATAGATAGAATATATTAGTCTGTAATTGATAATGTGTTACAAAGTAATCGGCTAGATTAAAATTGTAAATGATAACTAAGATTATTTCTGAGATTGCATTCAACTGCAATCAACTCACTCTCTCTCTCTCAATCTCTCAATGTAGAGGTAGACAAAGGTATTTTGGTCGATAACAACATTTCAAAAAAGACTAATAATAAATAGTATAGATATCAAACAATTGTCTATGTAAATATATAGATAATTGATATTGAAGAAATGTAGTATAAATCATTATTGATTAGATTTAAAAATTAAATGTTCATAAATGGTTCTAGAAAAAAATGTTAGATTTACATTTACACTTAATTTATTTAATAAATTTGTAGTCAGTATAATATATGAGATTAAATATAGAACAATATATTAAACTATAATAAAATTTAGTAATCGTACTCAATTATATCGAACACAAAGAAGTTTCATTTAAATTTACATTTAAAGTTAATTTTATAACAAATAAATTGTAAATCCTTGCTCAAGACACCAACGTAGGTACATTAGGTTGCTATTAGTTGTTATGCATTGTTAACATTGGTGTAACATAGTGTATCCCATTTATATTGTATGGTCATGATAAGTTTTTATAAAACCAAATAAAAAATACAATTAATATTTAATGTATTGTACAAATTATATAAAATACACAATGTTATCCATAGTTTAAAACTCATGGTTAGTAATAGTTGATATCTTTGTGCTAACTCATTAACATAACCATATATTTATAAATATATATAATTATATATAAATACTCTTAAAACAAGTGGTACTTTGAAGAAACAATATAGGTTATTCAAAGAACCATTCATTTAATGTTTTTATAAAATATTGCTAGTTATTCAGTATATAAATAACCAAATAGAAGACTCCTAAACATCAATATTCTAAAAAAATGTGTACCAATAATATTAATTTAATAGGTAAAATAATATATTATTATAAAAATATATAATATTTTACTTTTTCCTATTTTAATATATGTATTATATTAGTACTAATATAAATTAAATATTGATTATTATTTTATATTTAAGTTAATATGCTGAATTTTTTCAAAATAACAATTATCTCATTCAAATTTCACTTTGAAAAATAATTATAATTATATTTGTATATACAATACATTAAGACAATACAAATGGAAATCGTTGTAAACTTAAAATATTGAACATATATAAACTATATAAACTATTTAACATTAATTATGTATTTTATTTATTTTTTTAATTTGGTTCATTGATTAACTTTGGTTCTAAATAAATTATATTTGATATGAATAAATATTTATAAATCTTTTATTTTGGGTGTAATTTACATAAGTTGTAATTTTTGGTAGAATGTACTAGATTTTATAATCTTACAAATCACCCAATTTAACAACTTTATAAATTTGTTATTTTCATACAACTTTTAAGCTTAATTTGGTATTAAGAAACAGATTTCCACTATTTAGAAACACTTATTATTATTATATATATATATATATATATATATATATATATATATATATATATAGATTAATAGTAACCCTATAGAATAGTATCCCTGTAGAATGTCTTTCTTTAGGGACTCATCTTCTTCTTACTTTTTAACAACAAATAAATTATTGATATATTTTGTATGTCTATTAATTTTAACTGGATTACTATAGCTATATATGAATATTATATTTATACAGTTTTAATGTATATTTTCACACTATGTATATATATATATATTCTTATTGGCTTATGGGTATTAATATTATCTGGCCGATTACAACTATATGTACCCAGTTAAATGTATAAGGTTGTTTATCACGAGTGTTGTATTAGTTTGTGTTTAACAAGATCACTCAATAGTTTACACCTATATTTACATATATAACACGCGTGAGGTTTTTAATCTGTATGTATTAGTTGATGTCTCTTTAGATTACCTTTCGTGTTAGAAGTATATTTGCATTCCTTACATTCGAAAGGTTTAACATCTGTATGGATTAATTTATGTTTATTTAGATTACTTAACTGATTAAACCTAAAGTTGCAAATATTACATTTGTAAGGTTTACTATCTATATGACTTAATTTATGTGTAGTTAAATGACTTGACTGATAACACCTAAATTCGCAAAGATTACATTGGTAAATTTTCTTATTTGAATGTGTTTGTTTATGTATATTTAAATTACCTAATTGATTACATCTAAATGTGCAAATATCACATTGGTAAGGTTTATCATCAGTGTGTTTTCTTTTATGTATATCAAGGTCTTCAGCTCTATTACAACTATATGCACATATTTTACATTTAAATAGTTTATCATATGTATGGATTAGTTTATGATTATGTAAATTACCAAGTTGAGTACAACTAAAATTGCAAATATCACATGTGTAAGGTAATTGTGTAAGGTTATAACCTACGTGTATTCGTTTATGTATATTCAAAGTATCTGATCTACGACATGTATATGAACATTTATCACATTTATGTTTATTTATGTCATTGTTAGATAACTCTCTAAATTCCTCCTCGTGCTCACGAGTATAGTGTATCTTCATGGAATGGGACAGCTTACACGTATAGGTGCAATAATTACATACATATACGCTTGGTATATCAGAAATATCATCAATGTCTGCATTCTTGTGTTCCCTTCTTATGTGTATCATCATGTATTCTTCTGAAGCAAATATTGCTGTACACATATTACAGGGAACTCTATCTAAAGTCAAAGAATATTAATAAATATATTATTAGATAATATTATTTAATTACACTAACCACTATATTCTTCTGATAAATTCATAATTTGTATTCCTTTGATTATTTTTCTCTCAATTCTGATAAATATGTATGTTTATTAAATTATAGAGAAATGTATTTAACAATTAAACAATTATTATAATATTTATAAATATATAAAATTATTTTAATAAGAAAATAATCTAAACAATAATTATCAATCTAAATCTCAATCGTAATTATAAACTAAAATTAAATTTAAATTAATATCCTTACAATTTTGTTATATGTTTTCAGAATTTAATTATTAAGTTATAATTTGTTTATTTATTAAACTTTAATAAAAAGACGAGAACATTTATTTTTATTTTTCATATTTTGATATAATTAAAGTATAGTAAGAAATCTATAGTAATAAAAAAGTAATATATATATAAAAATATTTGTCAAACATTGTTGATTATTGACAAAGATTTAAAATAATAGTTTATATAAATATGTATGTTGTTCATAGATCATAGATTATTATTATAGTATATAAAATAATAACATATAATATAAATGTGTTATTAATTGTTAAGAAATTATACATAGGATAATACAATTTCTAAATAATTATGTTTGGATTATTTATTCTAATTATAGGTTTTTTTAATTTATGTAAAGTGATTTAATGTAAATTATTAAGGGGATACGAGCGTTTGGAAAATATAAAAAAATTATTATTTGAAAAAATTAATATGTTAGATGTTATTATACTCATATCAAACAAGTACAGCTCAAAACGATTAATACAATATAAAAATTAAGGTTTTATAACTCGACAAATTTTTGAGAATAAATAATGGTGAGAAAAAATCTCTAAAAATACTTAAATACATAACTATATATATATATATTTACATTTCATATTGTGCATTACTAGCCTAACTATATGTAATACATATAATATTGTGAATTACTTTTACTATAATAATTATATATATATATAAATTTCATATTGTGGATAACTATAATATACATTTCATATTATGAATTACTATCATAGCTATATATTTCACAACTATATATATATATATTATATTGTGAATTATTCTAATTTATCAAATTTTGATTACTGTATAATTTATATAATATACATACCATATAGTGGATTATTTTCAACAATGTATAATATTCATATACATACATCATATACATATAATATTTATATAATAAACATACAAACATATATATTATATTCTTTTTTATTCAAATAAGCACTATATTGTAATACAAAATATATGTAATTTTCAAACTTGATTTACTCAGAATAATTATTTTAGCATATTTTCCTAAATATTCAATAACTATGTAAATAATGCTCAAATATTGATGAAATTTGCAGAATATATTAGTTATTATGTTATTATTTACTAAATAGATACTCGTACAATTATTTTCATTATATCATATATAAAAAATAATTTAAAAAAAAAACAAAAAGTAAAAAATTTTTATCGTTATTAGATGAGTTTTATTTCCAAAAATACATAATATTTTCGTATAGTGCTATATTAAACTATAAAGAGTAGTCCTACCTTCAATATGCATTTTCCAGAATTGAAATATCTTATAAATATCTATAATTTTAAAACTTATTAACATTTAAAAATAAATAAAATCCCTATATTTTTCATTGAGTTTTCAAAAATTTCAAAAAAAGCGTAACCCCTTAACAGACAATATAAAGAAATTTAAGTATATAGATATATACTTAAAATCTTCAGTTAGTTTTTACTAGTGATCTACAATTTTAAATTAAGTCGATTCGATTAAGATTAAAATTTAGATTTTTCAAACAATTTTAGATTTGAAAATTTCTAATCACACATTGATTTCGAATGGCCGGTTTTTAATTAATTATGAGATAACTAATCTTTTTGATAAACAGAGTAAGTGCAGGTCACATTAGATATTATAAATAAAATTGTTGATCCTTACAAATCTAATTATAATAACGATAATAAGTGTTAATAACATTTTAAATTTAAATATCAGAGGTGTAGTAAATATTAGATGTATATTTTTTAAATATTCTTCTATTATTATTAGATATTTATTAAATTAAATATATTATTCTCTGTAATATTAATTTTATTTTATATGTAGTTTTTTTTTCGATGTTATTCCTTTTTAAATTTGTAATATATACAAATATTTTTATTTTTTTTCGGAGTTTTCAAAGACTTTTTTTAAGATTTGGAATTCTTCAAATACTTGAAAATATTTAAAATTTTAAATAGATTATATATATATATAATTTAATTATATTATAGAGATAAGTAATTATTTATTTATTTGAATACAATCTATAATTTTATTATTATATATATATATATATATATATATATATATATATATATATATATATATATATATATATATTACTCCCTTATGGTTTAAAATATATTATAGTTATTTTGAAATTATATTCAATTCAATGTCGATATAATTATCATTAAATTGTAGAAGAAGAATAGATATATTGTATATAATATATATATATATATTATATATATATATATATATATATATATATATATATATATATATACTATATATATACTATATAGTATATACTATATACATACTTTATAATTATATATTTACATATAACTAATTACATTTAATTAAAATATATCTTTAAGATTTAATAATTTCATGTCTCGTATATCTCCCTAGGAGATGAGACTTAGATACTGTACCCTATCTACTTTCAATATAAGGTTATCTACAATTGATCATTAACATACACATCCTTCTGCATTTAATATTCCTTATTTAGTTAATCGGTAAACTTCGTGTTACCAATGTATTATGAATACCGACTACTACATACAACAGAACACAAAGTGAATTTACCAGAATCTACATGAATAATCAACAAAAACATTCTTTCTATAGAGGGTATGAAGACTAAAAATTAAAATGGAGACTTGGTTATCTCAAGATGTTTCCAACATATTTTCCCTATTTTATGATTTTGATTATATTACTATTTTCAAGACTATCATATCATGCATGGTTGGCTTACTCATGAAAGCTACTCTACCTTTATCATGTATATCTATATCCCATAACATATCTTACTCTGGCTATCTAACTATATCATTCACCCAACAACATAAATATATATCCATTTCAGTCATTTACAGCCTGCCTAAACAAGAATTTTCTTCTTTTTTGAGTGAGTTTAATAATCTTGCTAAGATCTTATAAGTTTGCTCACATTTACACTTTTATCCTCAGTGAATTCAATTATCATTGTAATGCTATCTCAAATCCACATATTATGTTTACTAATTTAATAAACTCCAAATAAATAATAATAATAATAAAACAAATAAATTATCAATATACTCATTATAGCTGACTTAAATTCTGAGTTAATTGACTACTATGACTGTTACTTTCCAGTTATATTAAATTCCTTAACTATCCCATTTATAGGATAATTATTTCCCCTCAAAACTATTTCATTAACTCTACATCCTAATACCCCATGGTTTACATCCCATCTCATGTCCTTGAAATAATAACTTCGTAAATCTGAAATAACATACATATCCTTACAATCTATATATTCTAGAGATTCATCCACTAAGCAACTTAATAATTACTATGCCAAATCTATATACTATATTCGGGTTACTTTGATATGCTAGACCATAATATTATATTGTCCGTCTTAACCTACTTGCAATTAGAGACCATTTCCTTTACAGGTTGTCCAATCATTGCAACAGTGTTAAAATATATTTTGTGTTATCTTCCCCTTCTCTCATAAAATATGGGAATCCCTAGGTTCCCTTTTCTCCATATATTTATATCCACTACCATAATATCAATATATCCTAATATCTATTAACATCTCTAGGAAATTGATATACAGCCATATATGTTTTTTCCACTTAATTCAACATAATGATCAACTCTACAATTGTGCTAATGATATTAAATAATATTTTATTATTTTAAAAAATGGATTATTTAAAATGAAGAAGACCTTAATGCCTCAAAAACTATATTATTGAAAAAACTGTCTCCATCTCATATTTCCTTCCCTCCTTTTCTTATTGATAATATTGTAATCTCTACTTACTCAACAGCATCTAACAAACCTTTCACATATAGACTACAATTCCTCACTCCATCAATAGTCCCTTATATTCTATCTCTTATATAAATTGAGTTTTTCGCTCAGCGATCAGTACAACATAATCTATATATTCGAGACTATTCCTCTACTTCCTCACACAAACACTTAATTCACTGGTTCACATTTAATAAACGCTCCTTTTATAAATACTATCTATTGTTCAAATATTGCTAAATAAAACTTAGATTATATATAACTCTAATTTATATTGAAATTTAAAGTAATATTGATTCATTTATATATCAATTTTATTACTAATTAATCTAGCAGCTTTATTTGAAAATTTGTCCAAACATTTATCACTCTGATTTAATTATGCCATTTATGTACATTTATTTTTTCAAATCTAACTGGATTTTGAGGTCACCCTTATATTGTAAAATTAACATCATACTATGCTATGTATCCAATCATACTATGCTATATATTCATAAAATTACACAATGAAAATATTACTAAATAGTTATACAGTATTGTAAAAAATATTTGTTTAACTATATTTAATTTCATATATATAAATATTCTATTTAGTATTTATATATATATATATAATTAATAATATCTATAGATAATATCTATTAGATATATTTAATATATTTAGTTAAATATCATGGTATAATCAAATAATGAATACATAAAAATAATTTCTCAATGAAAATATTATTAGTTCTATTGTTTAAGGGCAGGGGGCACGGGTTTTTCGTTTACATGTAAAAGATACAAAAAAGGACTCATTTTCAAAACTTAATTCACTAAGTAATTTATATTAAAATTATAAAAAAATTTTTTTTTTTTAATAATCTAAGAGTTATGCATATCTATGTATATGACATACAAAATATTAACAAAAATGTTACAAAAATATCATTTTAAAAATAAATATAAATTCTTATCAATACAAAAACTAGAATAATAAAGATACATATGTTATGGATATAATGCAAAAAAAATTAAATAGAATAAAGTAATATTACTAAACTTATTGAAATTATAGTGAACGTAGTTGGTCAAAATAATTATTTTGTATAAATCAAGTTTAAAGTTAAAGTTACATTTTATTGATATTTTACATATAAATGACATATTATATATATAAATGTAATATAGATATCAGTATAGTTATATAAAATTAATATTATATATATATATGAAATGTAATATAGTTACCAGTATAGTTATATAAAATTAATATATATATATATAATGAATACGAATAATAATATAATCAGTATAAATCAGTATAAATAATACATCATATAATCATAACAAAAAATGTTCTTTATAGTTGTTTTAAAATGCTTCTTTTTATTAGTTTTATTTTACGTAAATAAACCATTTTGGTACCATTTTAAAGATAATATTTCAAATATTATAAATAAATAATAAAATAATATTACAAATAATTTTTTTTTTCATGATTTTTACCCGTGCCCCTGCCCTTAATATATATATATTTGTTACTATATTAAGCCTGTCACACCGAAAAAGTCGGCCAATTTTCTCTCTCTGTGCGACATCCCTACCGATATCTCATAATATATCACCGATATCGTGACAATATCGCTAAACATCATTTGGAGATATCTCTAAATATTTAACGATTTCTCGACGATTTCGTTACTGCTCATATCGGTGAAAAACGGTTGCTTTTTTGGTGTGAATGGGGCTTTACCTTTTACTAATACAAAAATATATATATTATTATATTCAATATTTTATATATATATATATATTGATTTATTTACTCATTTATTTAAATTTCAATATCATATTATTTATTTTTTTAAATTGTTCTTTACATAGAGTCAACATTAATAAAGGTTGTTTTTAAAAAAATATAAAAATCTTATAATATTCATTTTAATGTAGTATTTTTTAACTTAATAATTTTATATTATCTATTACATATAAAATCTATAAATAATATATAATTTTAAATTATATAGACAATAGTATGTGTAATATAATATAGATAATATTATATTTAATTATATAGACAACACTAGGTTTTTACCATAGAAAAACCTGTTTTTACCAGACAGGTTATTACCGGTTATTACCGCGGTCAAAGATTTTCCGAAGGAAAGATATAACACTTACGCAAAATCGTGTAATTTAATTTTGTCGACTGCGCCACCTATACGGGGTCAGTTTTCGGAAAACTATTTCATTCATAATGTAATTTCGTATCAAGCTATACACTTTTAAAATGTGAAAAAATGGATTTTAAAATATTATTTATATTATGACAACTTAGTGTTCATTACTAATATATAACAAAGCAATATAATAGTCTAGTTTCAAAAACTATAAATATCTATGAGGTGAGTAAAATCTAATTTATATTGCATGTAATTTAATAGAATATTGAAAACATTGTTATAATCTAGGTCATCTCGAATGTAAACAAATATATAGTTATTTAAAATAGAATATCAATAAAATAAACATTAATAATGTTAATGCATTAAAATAGAATATAATATATATTTATTATAACATATCTATTGTATACCATATTTAGTATATATATATTATAATACAATATTTGATGCCTACATTATGATAAAAGTAAGTTTATAACATTTAAAATAATATATTTCTTAAATATTAGTATTATAAGAATTATAATTTCAATATTAGATATTACAATTAGATTATAAATAGTTATTATTATAATATGTAGTATATTATAATTATTATATTAATTTCATTATTATTATAATAATTATAATCTATGTACCTAAATATTATAATAATTAATATGACTATAGGTTTACTAATTATAATAATTATTATAATATTTAAAATTGTATAATTATTTAATAATTATTATAATATTATAATAATAATACTAATTATTAGTAATAATATAAGATTATAATAAAATATATTATCTAATTATTATAATTTAATTACGAAATATATTATATAATATATATATATTTATAGAAATACTGGAAAGTTACTTTCAAAGTATTCAATATAGGCGCCAAATATATGAGTAATTGTGTATACGATGGCGTTTTCGGAATGTATACGAAAAATCTCTAGTTTATATTATCATAATAATTATGATAATACATATTAATTATGTAAATAACATAATTTAACATATCAGTCTGGAGCATTTAGTACATAAAAACCGAAATATTAATGTTTTGAAATTACTAGGTTGATGATTATAATTATATTAATGATCATTATTATTATTATATTATATATATATATATATATATATATATACATATACCATAAACATATACATATATATATATATATATACCATAATAATTATTATAATAATCATATAATATATGATATATTACCAATTAAAATATAATTAATTTAACTATCAAGTTATTAATATATCACTATATGATCATATATAAATATATGTATTAATTTATAAGTTATTACTTGATATATATATTTTTTTAAATACATATTTATGATTTTTAATATAAGTAATCTTAGATTAGATTAAATCTACTATATTACAAATTAATTTTCTTACTTATTATCATTATCTATATCAATATATTTATTATTATTTTTATAAGTTTAGGTTAATTGAAATACTTATTATTATTATATTATTTTTGATACATTATATTTTTGTAAAACTATCAACTAATTATTCCAGTACATATATATATTTAATACAATTCTACTTGCGAAGTATTGTAAGTAATCTAAGATAGGCACACAATTAAAATAGAGTTAACTTTTATTTATTGGCTTATCATGTATCCATAACCCACCACTAAAGTATTTTTGGGCCGAGCTGCATTTCGCATTTCATCGAATTATGATTAATATTGCGTTATTTAGTTATATCATAATCGTAATTGTAACGTATTTTATTAAAACACAAACCCAAACCAAAACTAAAACCCAACCAATATCTATATGAATTACGTAACGGAATACAGCAAAGACGACTTGTCAATTTTCTGTTGCTAACAATAGGCAGGTCATGTGTATGCATCGAGGACACGACAGCTGACCTATTTGATAGGATAGAACATAACCATAACAACGTCGGGGCCTAAAAACTTTATAACTAAACCCAAACCCAACCCACCCCATTAGTATAACAATACAAAAATGCATCTACCCCGCCCACCCACCCATTAAGAATGGAACTATCTGAACTTCGTGGGTTGTTATTTCTCAATATATATTTAACATGTCAAGAACAAATTTAAATGTGAAAATTATAGAGAATTTATACACGTTAACATATATTTAATTTACTAAATTAATAATCAATACATTTTATATTATTGATTGATAAGTTGGTAGAATTGATTACGTTCTCCTCTCCTATGGAGAACCCGATTAAAAAATAATTAATTTCTATTTTATATTGAATAGCCATATATAAAAGTATGTAAAGTATTATCATTATTTTTGTTTAATATTCATAAATAATTTAAAATCCATATTTCTACATTTGGCGAAGTAAAACCTTAGAAAAATATGATATAATTAATATTTAATTAAATTAAATTTATTTGTCTCTATTTCTATATATATATTTTCTTTACTTTCTATTATAATATTAATCCTGAATTTATTATAGTAGTGATGTTCACATTTATAAAAATAATTCTTTTGTAATTCCAAAGATTTTGCCAAGCAGATATAACACTCCCTATGCATGCAACGTAATTTAGTAATATCCCCTGCTGCTGCTAGCAGTAGTATCGAAATCACTGAAATAGATTTAGGTTCGGCTCTGTTTGCATACAACAATGTTTTCATTGCTCTATTAAATTACATGGAATATAAATTAGCTTTTACTTACTAAATATATACTTATAGCATTTAAAACATACATATCATATTTGTTTGTTATATATTAGTAATGAATACTTAGTTCATCATATAAATATTAATTTAAAGCATATTATTTAACATTTTAAAAGTGTATAGTTATATACGAATTTACATTATAAACAACACATAGTTCCTAAAAGTAACCCGCTATATGTGGCACTGGGGTATTTTGTATACAAATTCGAATTACACGATTTCGCGTAAGTGTTATATCTTTCCTTAGGAAAATCTTTGTATATACATTGTGCACTTAAATAACATACCAATAAATAAATAAATAAAATCATTTTAGTTGAACAGATAATAATTTATTATTTAATTAACTGTATTTAACAAAGATCAATATTAATATTATGTACATTTATTGATGAATTATTTTTAAAAATTTTGCATTTCTTTTCTTATTATTATCTTTAATAAATTCTGATTCTAGTTTAAGAGTATAAAATATTCTAATATTTATAAATAGTATAATTATTTTTATATAAGAATTACAATTACTACATCTAGTAAAATATATATCTTTTTGCTCACTAATTTCTTTGATTAGTCGTAATCTCACATTTTTTTCATAAATATAATGTATAATATATTTTCTATATAATTTTTCGCAAATCTTTATTAAATTACATAAATCTTCTGAAGGTATTGTAAGTCCATCTAAAAAGTATATTAAATATAAGAGTTTATAAAAATAAATAGTAATAGTACAATATAATTAACTAATAATAGTTATAACAATTATTATATGTATAACCTTTAGCTGATATATAGTTTTTGAAATATAAGAAATATTTCTTATCCATTCCTTCACTTTCTATATTTGTTCGGTGTATACACAATTTACTTGAACATATTTCACATACGAATCTTTTAATCTTTTTACAAATATATCCACTAATATATTCAATTATATTATCCTCAATATTCGTCAAATGGTATTCCTTATGGTCATATGATATTTTTTCAAATTGATTTTCTATAATTTTTTGAATATTTATTAATTCAAAAATAATAATTATTAATTATAAATATATATAACCTAATTCGGATATAATAATATTTTTATTTGTTCTATATTCTATAGATGGAGTTTGAATATTTGCAAGATTTAAAAGGAATCTTTCAGTATCTGATTCACAGTTAGTATTCATACAACTGTTTATCAATGTATCAACCATGACCTATACAATAATATGTTATATTTAATTATACAATTATCTTCGAATACAATCTAATGACCTGTTTAATAGCATGCCTAAATTGTGTTGAATTAGGATTAGTTCTTTGGGCTCCCTTTGATCTAATTTGTGCAAACAAATTTTCCAAACAATCTTGATTTATCCTATTGTTAAAGAAATAATTTAAATCTATAAAAATTATATTATTGAATATATATATTTGAATTTATATAATATATTAATTAAATAATTTATTTTTTATATATAATAAATATACTACCTTCGAGTAAAGAGAAATTTTACATCATATATTTGTATATCTTCCCATATGTTTATTATTGAATTTAAAGTGATTTTCCATCCAATAATGCATGGTAGGAATTTCTTTTTAGATTTCAATAAATCTAGCCATTCTAGACTAGCTCTCAAAAATGGTATAACATCGGAACTAGAAATTATATATAAATGAATTATTTATTATTATTTAAATAATTCTTACTAACTACAATTACATCTATTCTTAAAGTTACTAATTTCAAAAACCTTTCACTAATCGCATATTGCATAGGTCTTGTTCCTGTAGGTGATATACTATTTACTGCATTAAATATTTTATCGAATCTATCAATAAAGTTTGCGGTGTAGATGGCTTCTTTATTAATACAATTATTGGCTACCATAAAAGATATACCAGCAGCTACTGAATGACTTAATACCTATGATAATATAATATTTTATTATACATTATTGTGTTACTGCTGTTTATATGTACATACTTGTGCTGCTAATTTGACATTCATACTTGTAAATATAGGAAGATCTATATGCCTTGAAGTTAATTTTGGTGCCATCCTTATACTAGATTTCTTATCCACCTCAAACATTTCTTTTATGTATCTCCATTCAATATTATTACCATCAATAATAAAGCCTTAAATACATATATATATATATATATATATATATATATATATATATATAATATATATATATATATATATATTATACTATGAGAATAATTTATAATACATTTTATTTAATTAAAACCTGATTTTTTTAAATTGTTTCTTATATTTTTGAGTAGATGTGGTGGATCATATACAATATGAATAATATTTCCCAGATGTTTAAAATGCGAAGTCTCTCCATTTAATCATTTCTTTAAAGCCAATCTATTATTTGTGCCCATGTCACATACAATTGCTTTAGGAATTAGTCCTATCTGTTAAGATTTATAATTCATATCAATTAAATAAGTAAGCTTGTTATATATATATTTGTTATATTTTTTAATATAATATTAGTTATTTCATCTATCGCATCAATTATAAGATTTTTGAGCATATCGGCTTTGATGGCTCCACTGCTTAGAAAATATCCGAAGGGTTGCTTCCACCGACTACCTACAAGACCTTTGACCATAAACACAGTTGCATGATTCGCAATTAACTTTGTTCTTCCTATTAACATATTAGATTTAAATAATTATATTTTAAATATAATTTTACAATTAATCTTAATTACCAAATTTTCCAAAATCTTCAATGCCTTCAATACAATCTTTCTCTTTTACATAAGTAACACATTCTTTGATGGATATTTCATCAAATATAATAATACAGAGTTTTTCTCTTGGTATAGAATTTTGAAGTTTTATCTAATAAAAGACAAATTTTATAATTATAATAATTATTATGAGTTCACTTACTTTTAAAGCATCCAATATTGTAGTTGAAAACCCAGTAAATATGCATAGCCTTCTCATACATCTTAGTAGAGTCATTTTTGAAGGAAGTTTAAACATCTAATATTATAAATAATACATTTATTATAATGTACTTAAATTATATATATATTTACTATTATTTAAAATATATGATATAAATATATAACGATTTTATTTAAAACATATTCACAATACATACTTTTTGCAACATTCTATAGGTTTTTGGACTAGAATGATATAAAGACAATGCAATAGATTTGTCCATTGTACTCCATCTAGAAATTTTAAATTATATAATTTTATTTCTAATCAATATATTTAAATTTTAAACAATATTAGTTTATATAAGAACATTAATTTAGTTTAAATTATTTAATTATAGAAATAATTTTATACCGTGCACTCTTTCCAGTTTTAATTTGAATTTGGGTTGTTATAAAATGTAACAATCTTCCTGATACATATTTTGGTAGAATTTTCTTAAGGATAATTAGCTCTTCTTTTTTAGATTTTTTCTTAAATATAGCTTTTTTTAATCGATAATTCCTCATTTTTAAACATTTTATTTTTTTATCTATATTATAAGAAATTTTATTTATATTTTTTATATCAGCAAGTATTAAAATATATCCATAACCATATATATATTAGATAATTATGTATACATGCAAAAATAAAGATTTAATATTTAATTAGATAGTGAAGAAAGTCACCAAATATTGTGTGCATGCGTGTAGATATATATATTTGAATATTGTAAGCATGCAAATGTTTTATATTATAAATATTATTTATGAACAAATTAATAGAATTATACTCGTATATATTTGAATAAATAAAATAACACGGAAAGTAAATTAAAAACCAATATTCTAACAATATCCCATTACCATTTTAATTCATGCTTATTTAAACCATATGTGCAGTAATTTAATTGTGTATCACTATCAATTACAGGAATGTCTATATGTGATGATACCGGTGAACTCTCTAAAGAAGTACTTTGAATTATATTTCGTTGAGTGATCGTGCGGGTCTATTGTAATAAAATAATATGAATTTGTATTGAATATGTGTTTATCATTACATATATATATATATATATTTAAATTATTATTGGTATTATACAAATCATACCTTCTGTAATTTGATATGTCTAAAAATATCTGGGATTGCATTTCTCATTAATGAACCCCCTCTTGAATTTAGTAAAGCAAATTGGTTATCATTAAAATGTATATCACATAATCTAAATTTAAAAAGTTAATATTATGAATATACTAATTAGTTATTAGTACAGTTTAAATTTAAATTTCAATATTTACCTATAAGATGATTTTAGTTTTTGCAATGACATGGATTTCTTATTTATTACATCTTCGATCAATTTAGAATTGCCACAATTGATAATCCATCTGTATGTTCTATAATACAGTTTATAAGCCATATATTTTAGCATGTTATTCTCATTTAATATATATGTTCATTAAATAATATTAAATAATGATAAATTTCAATATAAAACCTTTCTTTATCCTTAATGGGAAATGTATGAAATGAAAGTGACGGACAACTTCCTCAGTTATTACTGCATCCTACTGCGCAGCAATATTGTCCTCTGGCTTTAAGCATCTATACATGTTTATTGAACATAGATTAACATAATATATTAATAGATAACATTAATATATAACAAATTACAAAATAAATAATAATTTTAATATAGTTACTATAGAATATACTTTATAAATATATGTCATATACCAGTAATTATATATTAAATTAAGTAAATGTAAAATTCAATATATACCATATTTAAATCAATTTTTATCACCTTGAAGTAATTGTGTAGTCAATACCACATAAATTAAATTGTTAAATATTATATTTTGTTGTATATGATATTATATATTATTTTGTATTGATATTTTAATTATAATAGATAGTTTAAAAAATAAAGTTGATTATTAAGTATATAATATTTAATTATATCTATATTTAAAATTAGTTTTAGATATGATAATTATATGAAGATATTATATAAATCCATACAAATATCTATTATTATTACTAACATTCTAACATAAGTATTTATTTATTAATATATACATTTACAATAATTATTGATGGTGCCCACTAGATATATTTTCTATAAAAATAACTAATAAATTTTTCAAAAATATCTATGTATAACATGTAAATAATAATATGAATATTAAATAATCAATATATGCAGTCAGAGGTTCACATGATCCATATAATACTTGTGTAGTTTTTGCTGCAAAATACACTTGCAATATGTCGTAGTTTTCAATGATAAAGCTCAGAATTTCTATGTTTTTATGTACGTAGGGCAAAAATATAAATGTTCTATTTTTCGTATGGCAAGTATCATACAGAGAAATCTATAGTTTATTGTATAAAATCGAAAAAATAGTTTACGGATCACGCGAAAACCCCTAAGATGTGGTACCTAAGATTTTGTTTAGATTCGCAAAATATGTGGTAGTACTAATCGACTTTTATTTCGTACGAACTTACTGAAATTCTATAGATAGATATTATTATATTATTAAATAATACAATAAATTTAATAACTACTAACTGAAATAATGATATAATATAAATTATAATATACATGTTATAATATATAATTAATGATAATATAAATATTAAATTTTAAGATATAATAAATGCTAATATAAATGAGCGTGATAGCAAATCCTCGTACTTTGTATTTAAGTAGGGTATACTAATTTTATATAGGCTTCATTAACATTTAAGATGTGATTATAATGTATCTATATTATATAATTATTATCTTAAGTGTTAGTAAATATATATTTTATATAATATATTATATAAATCTATTATACATTTATTTTTCTAACTGTTTTATTATAATATATATAGGTACTATTTTATATTACCTTAATATAGATAAATAAATATATAATTACGATAAATGTTATCATAAACATATTTATTATGATATAAATCATAGTTATAATATTATTTGTTAACATATTCATATAACTATTTACCTATAATATATTAATACTAAGTCACTAGTGTTAAACAATTATTTCCTTATTATAATACTTCTAATGATTTTTCAATATAACCTAAGCTTGATTACAAATATTTACTTATTTTAATATAAACCATATCGCCCTCAAACTTTTATAAGTTATAACTGAAATTTATATCTACATATATTGTTAATATTTATAATATATAATATTAAATAATATTTAGGTTGTTAATTATTATCAACATTATATGATGATTATTTTTATCATAAGTAGTATTATACTACTAAGTATACTTAGTATACTATTTATTATAATACCGATCACAATTTGACGTTGATGACCAACTTGAACTCGGCGGCCAAGATAAGCATAAGCTGTATCCCTTAATTTAAATTTAAATATATTACATCCTTAGGATGATCCTACTCTTTATAATATAAAGACTTTATATTAATTAGTATATTAGTATATATAAGTTAATTTAATATTCTATATTATGGAAATCGATATCCGTCGATCATTAAGGGTAAGTTAATTTCATTAATTCATTAATTGAAGTTAATGATTAACTTCACTTGATAATATTCAATATTATATTGTATTATATGTAGATGTCCGCCGAATGTGGCCGTTGATCGTAAAGTTTATTTGATCCTTATAATATACTAAATTATTATTTTATAATATAATAAGTTAATAATACAAGTTATTATTATTAATAACTTAAAAATAATATTATTTTTTTAAATATTCTAAATTTATAGTTAAATATTTCGTAAAATTATTTTATAAATGTATTATTTTATATAATATATACTATTTTATATAATTTATATATATTTAAATATAGGAATATAATATATATATTAAATAAATTAATAAATATATATTTATATATTATAGAATACGTATGAAACTTACTTTTGTAATATATGAAATAATTAATAAGAAATTTCTGTATAAAATAAAAAGCATATATTTTATAAAATAATTATGTCAATCATAAATTTATTTCTATTCGATACTGCTGCTTGCAGCGTGCAGGTTGAACATTAATCACGTTGCGTAGATAGGGAGTGTCATATCTTTGCTTCGCAAGATCTTTGCCGCGGTTATACCTATGGAACACTGATATAAATAAGTTCCTCAGTTATTAAAAACCATTGTAGTAAAAATTTGTAGTTATTTAAATTAAAATATAATATAATATAAAATGTAATTATATAATATGATTAAATTTGATATTATATTTTAGATTCATATTTATAACATTTATATAATATTATAATAATATATATGTTATTAAAAAATAATAAATTGTATTGAAAATATAATTTTAAATCATAAAATGTGATGATAAATGGATCATATTATGTAAGGATAAGTTATAATTTACACTAGTATTTATACCATTACTAAAATAGTACTTTACTATATATTATTTAGTAAAGTAATATGATTAAATTTAGTAATATTAATTATTACATATAAATAACCAGGGTTGTTCGGTTTTTTGGATTCGGTTTTTTTGGTTTTTTTAATTTGAATATAAAATTATTGATAAATATATTAATTTCAATATTATATCATTTAAAATTAGTATCACTATTAATAATAATAGTATATATTATGTATATTATATAAATTATACCTTATAATTTTAAATTATATAAGGCAGTGTTATTGGTTTTAATCATTTTGAAAAAAATCATTTAATAAAACAAGCCTGGCCGAAAGAAAAATATAATTTGGATAGAATTTACTGAATCCTTGTATAAATTATATATAAAATTATACTACAATACTTTTTAATATAATATACACAAAATATCTAATAATAATCATATATCTTTACAAGTATTTATACAAATAACATTCAATATAACATTTTATTAATAATAATTATTTAATAAATAAAAAAACCAATATTCTTCACAAAAAAATCAAATAAACCAAAAAAACCAAATAAACCAACAACCCTGTAAATAACTATAATTAGTAATAATGTATTACCATAAAATAGATATATTTTTACATTACAATATATAAACAATTCATAATTAGAATATTCAGCTTAATGGTGGCATAAATAGATTTGTAATCACATAATCATTGTATCGTAGGCATATAAGTGTAATTAGATGAATGTATTTCCCACTCCTGATAAAACATATGATTAGTTATATATGATATAACGTAAACAATTATAACTTATATTATATGATATAATTTTAAGTTAAATTAATTTTAACAAAATGAAAAACTGAAAAAAAACCATAAAAACTATGTTTTTTTTCAAATTGAAAAAACCGTAAAAACTGATGAAAAAACCCATTTGAAAAAACCAATTGAAAAAGGCGGTGTCCGATAATAACGGACGTGTTGATAATGTAAATATAAATTTATTGTATTGATATTTAAGGGTTATTTGATTTAATTGGTTTAGTTTTATTCTACTTGGTTCTTCAGCTGCATTACTTACCAAAGTAGGCCTATAAAAACTTAAAACCTGAATGTAGACCGAAAAAACTAAATCAACCCTGCATATACAAATTTAAATTGCCGTTGAATAATTAATGTGATGTAGAATTCCATTTATCAACAATGTTAAATTAGTATATTATTTAATAATTTATCATAATATATATACTATATATAAACTGTTTTATAACTATTTATTTATACTAAACATGGTGACGGGTCAAAACTAACGCGCAATAGACTATAAAATATAACTATTTTATACAACTTTGTATTAAATAGTTGTATAATTTGTATCTGACTATAAAATAGTTATATTGAATAGTAAAAACAACAAACGTGTGAGGTGGGATTTGAATTGTTGAATTGAATTTAAGCTGATCATGAAATGTGAATTTTAATTAGTTCATAAAATGTACATGTTATAGAAAGGACCGAGCCCTTTCCTGGATATATATATTCATTTCTGTGTATACTCGACCTCCGAATCTTGCCTCACGTTGTTTACGTTTTAACTGGGAATACGGGCGGTAGGCAAAAATTAAATAACTATAAATAGCAAAGTTCGCGCGTAGCGCCCGAATTCATTATACGATCTAGTGCACACGAAAATAAAATATGAATAAGAAACATGTATATATGAGTATTCCTTTAGAAAAATATATGTATTAACCATTCGTTTTTAATATATATATGATATACACACATACGAATACGACACCTATTATCGAATTTTCGAATTGATATTTTTGGGTTGTTTGTTTTATTTAGTTTAGTTTTATGGTACCTGGTCAAAAGCTTCGCGATTTGAACACCCGCAAAATGTTTATTAAAATGATAACGATTATAATATTAATACTAATATAGATACATTAATAATGATTATATCACGAAGTGATCGTGACGCACTCATTGCGCGCTACGCATGAACTTTTTATTTATAATTATTTAATTTTTGCCTACCGTCAATACCATCACTTTTTATCTATCACGCGA
>OZ025243.1:66214256-66284256 GCA_964019155.1 Osedax fenrisi | reverse complement strand
GCATGTCCACATAATGTAGGTATATAGATATTAAATAAATACCATTTAATATATTGACATGCTCGTCATGTAGGCTACATTCAATAGTATATTGACATATTATATTATATCGAATTACAGTCATAATCATATTTGTGTACATATTAAGTCTTATTGTGCTAATTTAATAAATTGTTAATACAATTATTACAATATTAGGATATTAGTTATAGGCAGTGAAGGTTAACGATAGTTTATTCAATTCATAAAATATACTCGATCACAATATTTTTCATTTTAGATTATCATGATCATGATAATTATATATATATTGATCGCGATCAAGATCTAGATATAGGTTATTAGTAATAACTTATAAATAACTTATTACCCTATAAGTTATTACTAATAACTCTTGTAATATTAATATAGCGTATCGAAAAATCCGATATTAAAATTATTCTATAGGTACATAAATAAGCAATAATGTAATACAATAGATTTTTTAACTCTTTTATTTTTATGATTAAAAACATCAACAACTTTCAAAAATAATTCTGAAATTGAGGTTTTAAATTATATACTATACACGAATGATATACATATATAAAACTATTTCAAATTATAAAAACATTAATTTTACAACTAACTTCTACATCACCTTCATCGGACCCATAGAGCTGAAATTTAGTGTTTATGGAATTTAAATACTCCAAAACGTAATAAACTATCTGCTTCATATTTTGAAATTTAATTTGTATTAAAATTGAATCTATAATACTCATTGTATTGATCTATTGTATCAATAAACATATAATTATGTATTGAGTATATAGTCTCCTAATGGTTTTACTCATAAATAAATTGAGTATATTTAGCTCTCAAATAAAACATATTCGGGAGCAGATATCAAAGGTGATCAAGATAATAGTCTTGTATAAAATGAAGTTAAAGCTTCGAATATATGAAAAAAGCAAGATCAGTAGATTATATTCTATTTAGAAAATTGTTATCACAATGTTATCGACTTTAAAAAGCTGTTGATATAGTATGGCGATATGGTCAATGGAATGCCATATCGACAATTGATATATATATACGTCGAGCCAATGAACATAATAACATCACTATATGATTCTTCAACGAGCTCTATTCTATTGAAAATCTAATTTGCTTCATTTTCCAATGATAATAATTGTAATCCAGGTTCTCCAACCTACGATTAAATGATTATATCGATATTTTAGATGGTAACTAAACTACAAGTGTTAATATACTGTTTATAAAATGGGCCTACATAATACCAAGACCTACCAATGGTAGGTCTAGGCTACCATAACCTCAAGGTTATAGGAGATCTTGATAATACAGTATAGATAAAAGTCATGAGAAGAGTAAAATCCTCATAAACAGCGATGGGTGTAAACCAAACATCATTTTATATGGAGAGCAGCTCCATGATTTTAATAACCTCAAATATATTAGCGCCATACTAACTAAAAATGGTATTATCCCAACAAACAATTTATTCAGAACTTTTTAGAACTATTGGAACTATTGAGAACTTTTTGGAACTTTAGTTCTCAATAATTATAATGGGAACTTTTTTAGAACTTTTGAGAACTTTAGTTCCAATAATATTTTATATTGAGAACTTTTTAGAACTTTTGGGAACTTTAGTTCCAATAATTATAATTGGAACTTTTTAGGGTGGATATTGAATCTGGCCTCCTAATAATTTTCATATTTTATGGGGCGTGTCTAACTTCTCAAAGATAATTAAATATTCAAATATTTAAATCTAAATGACATTACTGTAAATATTCAAATATTATAATATTAAAACATGTAAATAAATGTAATGAGTATTCAGATATATAGAATATATACAAGTATATACTAATATATTGTATATTGCACATTTAACATATAGCATATTGTGATACGTATAGATATTATTTAAAATGTCTAAATAATCACATTTAATAAAATAAATACGGAAATATCGTATAAACTTAAATATTCAATATATTACTATGAATTATATTTATAATACTTATATAGTAGATTATTTATTAAACTTGCCTGACAATGTATTCATTTAAATTTACTAAATATAAAGTTTACAATCATAATTACACATATGGAAATATTGTTGTGAATTAGAGGCGCCATATTTATATGACTAATTGTTTATTTATAGGTGATGATGCGCTATCATATTAGAATAAATAAATGTAATTCTATTAAATAAAATATAATAATATGTTTATATTTGTAATACATAACTATGTATATAGAATGTGTATAGGCATATATAATATTACATTAACATATTTATTTTAATAACTTACAACATTTATCTTTATTTATCACATATATATAGTTTATATATACATTATATATAATTTACCTACGAATTTATTATAAATATACTAAAACAAACATAATGTATATGTTGTCAGCTTCATTATTCTGTACATTTTCTACAATGTATATATTAATAGAAATTTCTATAACTTAAATTCTATACTATATATATATAAAATTTCTATATTTGTTCTATAAATTATAATGTACATACAATTAATATATACATATGTAGATCTAATATAAGTTATTTGTTCTATAGATAGTTGTATTGATAATGTATATGTTGTTGTCTTTATTAATCTGAACTTATTAAATTATAACTTATATATATATATATATAAATGGTATACTATAATCAACGACGAACATTGTACGTACATTGTACGTGATAATAATATAATTATAAAATTAAATATTCACCTATTATATATGTAATATATTACTTTATTTAATTTAATATATATATATATAAATGTGTGTGTATTTAATATTTATTTGTTTTATATCCTATATTCAACTTTATAATTAATAAACTTCTTTTAATTAATTAATTTTAATTCTTTTTATAAATGCTTAGGTAGGTATGCTGGATCATAACAATAATTCGACAGCAAGGACACGAACACATACTTGCGGGAGTTATATTTATATTGCGGGAGTTGAAATATTCAAATAAATATACATACGCGTGAAAGTAGATCCGAATGAAAGTAGATCCTAGCATATAGTAATTATATATATATGTATGTATGTGTGTGATAAAAATAAATCTAGCTCCAGCTAGATTCGAACTCGCGAGTTCGAATCTAGGGGGATCCCGAAGTCGACTTTCTGCTTAGAACGCATCCTTTATAGCACTGAGCCACAACCCATGTTATATATTATGCTATTCATTTTCCTATTTAAAAAACATTTCTATATATATATATACTATAAATAGATAATTTTTTTAAAACTAAATTTAAATTATTACTATCAGAAATTACTCGATTATAATTCAAATATGTTACGTACGAATGAGATCGATATAGTTTTAGAATGTCCATTTAATTTCAAGTAGAATCAATATATTATATATGTATAATACTATACGTCATAAATATGTTATCCGTTATAGTAACTGTACAATGAAGTATTAGTTAATAAATTTGATTTTTAATTAAATTTAAATTATTAAATGGACATTCTAAAACTATATCGATCTCATTCGCACGTAACATATTCGAATTATAATCGAGTAATTTCTGATAGTAATAATTTTAATTTAATTTAAAATCAAATTTATTAACAAATACTTCATTGTACAGTTACTATAACGGATAACATATCTATGGAATATATTATTATACATATATAATATACTGGTTCTACTTGAAATTGAACGGACATTCTAAAACTATATCGATCTCATGTGTACGTAACAAATTCGAATTATAATCGAGTAATTTCTGATAGTAATAATTGTAATTTAATCAACAAAAAATGTATATATTTATATTATATATAGATACAGCCTATATATATATATACTATTATAAAGTATACTATTATATATATATATATATATATATATATTATAGTATACCCATGATATAAATACGTATATATAAATTTTCATATATGTGTGACACACACAGATAGATACACACACATTGTGTGTGTATCTATATTCTATTCATATAGATGCTACACGTTCAGAATATATTAGCATATGCAGTAGAGCGTAACTAGTAAGATATTATAGAACGCCCACATTGCCTTCTCGAAATAATCAGCTCATATACACCCGCCTCACGCGGCTCACTCGCGAGGCTCACGAGTGTTTACTAGTTACCGTGTGCCGCCCGACATGCTTCCCCATAATTAGCTTCAAAAAATCTTTGATATATATTTATATCATAGACATTAGTATATTTGTTTAAATTTTAATGTCTTTGATGTGTCCTTATTTTAAATATTTGAAATTTATTAATAAATTATGATATTAATTATTATGTATTTAAATTATTGTCTCAAATATATATAAATTTTATTTTATAATATTAAAAAAATAGATTACGTTAGTTTTATCCATGAAATTAAAGTTTCTATTACTAGATATTACATTGAGTAAAACGTATTTTCTATACACACTTTTATTTAAAAAAACTTAATTTTAAATTTAACTTAAAGTTAATAAACTTATCTAACCTATACTCAATTACTTATTATAACCAAATTATATTTATAAAATTATCATTTATAATAAATATCTATATATTAAAATATGTATTATATAATAAACATTTCTAGGCAACTTAATCATTAAGTTAATGCGCAATTTTACTTCCCCTTAGTGCAAAATCATTTTTGAAAATGGCTTAGCCTAAGCCGCATAGGTAGCCAGGTAACCCTATGATAATAATTATCTTAATAACTATCATTTAGATATATTATATATCATATAAGATTGATTACTGTATGTAATGAGAATGTTATTATAATTGTTTCCAAAAAGTAAGGCAAACGTCGTACGCGAATAATAGTTTGTAAAATAACTTTATTTATTATAATCTTTATAATAAAGCAATTATTATAATGATTATAATAATCTCTTTATTTACAAACTATTATACGAGTACGACGATTGCCTTACTTTTTATAATGATACTATATGACATTATTTCATTGAAATATATTATATTATATAATAATCATTATATGATATAATCAATATAAAACTGGGCTCGTTCTAAAATGGCGGAAATTTGTATTTTAAGTAATACGCATTTTATTGATGCATGGGGTGCGTTATGCACACGCAAATAAAATAATTGTATATACTATATAATATAGCTATATATATATATATATTGATTGCATGGATTTACCATATAATTTAAAATATTATATAATGTGTATACCATAAGTAATATATCTCAAAACTATATACCACGTGTATATATATATAATAAATCTCACAACTAATTAACGATTTCCAACTAGGTGAACAAATATTCCTTTGATGTAAGTATATAGTATACACGTTATATAATATACTAAATTATATGGTAAATCCATGCAATCAATATATATATATATATATATATTTCATATTCACACTATATTTACAAGTTATATATCATGATATCATAACATGCTTAGTATATCATAAACCTAGTATTTTCGCTAATTAATTGTGAGATATATACAATTCGGTGATTTTCTAGAGCGATGCCCCCAAAAGTCATAAAATGCGTTTTATTATAAAAATTGGTGCCGTTTCAGACTGCGATACTATATGCTTATGGCCATGCAAGAGTTCATATATCTACCTCCTAATGTGATTACAAATTATCCTAAAAAATATAGACAGAATGCAATAAATAAATGATCAATATAAATTATAATTACTCTGTTATTCTTATTATTAAGTAGCAATAAAAGTTTTTTGATATATATATTTATTTCATACATATTGGCAGATAATGAAAAATGTATATACATTATTATAGATTCTATATAATGTATAAACAATGTATATATATATATATATATATATATATATATATATATATATATATATATATATATATATATGATAATATATAATATTAATATAATATTTGCACTATACGCTGTCCCCAATTAATGATAAATTTTGAATACCGTTGCCAATTCATTCATCTCTCGATAGGAACTATCTTGTCTTATTAAAATATATACATTATTCAAATATAGTAATAAGATTCCTGTTTATTTATTGTCACATTCGCAATATATATAAATATATATATATATATATATATATATAAATTAATATTAAATAAATATGTTAATGAATTGCAATATTATAATTATTATATACAGATATATATATATATATATATATTATATGGGATAAGGTAGTATTGGTATTTTATTTTAGTGGAATCCTTTCATCTCATACATTTTAGATAATACCAATACTTAGATGAAGTTTTGACTCTTAACCATATGGCTCTAATCTCCTTTCATATTAATGCATCCATATTTTTAATGAAAGCTGATTTATGTATACACAATTATATAAGATTACTTATAAATATTATTTTAATACCTATTATATTGGTCCAGACGGGGTTTGAACTACACCCTACTACCTGAGTATAATATGCCTTAACTAACTTAACCACACAGGCAATCGATATGATAGGATAGGATAGTTTCTTTATAAAACCAATACAATGAAAGGGTACCCTCACTGTTTTAAAACGAAATAAGATCATAAATAGCACAACAAAATAACATAAAAGGAAATCAACATAATAAAAAATATCAATTAAGAATACCGAAATAGTTAACTTGAATTTAAATAATGTTGTCGTATCATTAAAAAAGCGTATCAGTGACTCGATTTCGTGTAAATCATATGGTAAATCATGATTGCATCCGGCCGAGTAAATCGAGACCACGACATATTGAATCCGTCGAGCAGCTCGAGAAGAGTGCCACTAGAAGAACGTAGATATGGCACGGCATATCATTAGCATATACGAGCTAAGCAATGGCACATGTAAATCAATAATGTTAATACTTTTATTTTCTTTCGTACTATTAGTTTTATCTCCTGTTTTATGTAATTTTGAATATCTATTTTCTATATTCAATAAATTATATTATTATTATTATATTATTATGATATTCTAGTACTCGACGCTGAGGTATCGGGTAACACAGGTACGCGGGCTTCTCTACCCGCAACACATCATGCGTTAAACATAATAGCCTACATTTGAGATATTTTCTATGTTATAGCAATTTAATATTTATTAGTACATATTAGTTAGTAAGTAGTGGCTGCATATAAGGCCCGACGTTATGTTAGCGACGTTACATGTAAAAGATAGGGAATTAAGCTGTCTACTAGGATTCCGATAGCTTTTGAAAATGTGTATATAATAATATTTTTTATTTTTGATACGTAGATAACATTCATATATAATACTAGGTTGCCCTTACTATTGTCGTATATCAAGTATAAGATACTAAAAATTAGATCTAGTAAATTTTTACTAACAAAATTATAAAAAATATATATTTTTGCCTATTTTTGAAACATAATTATATCTATACGGTATATCAATTGTATTACATTATCAAATAGCCTAACTTCATATCAGCTATATATTAGATATATACTCTGAAAATTGTATAAAGAGTCATCAAACTGAACAAAAGATATAAGATTTTAGATATAGCATAAAAAATGGAAAAAAAATTATTAGATATATAACTTTTAAATATTATTTTAATTTTATGTGTACTAATTTATAAAAAATGAGTATACTAAAATGTGGATAATTTTTTCGATTGAGTATTATATAACAATATTTATATATACTCTGTATATAACATTTATATCTATTACAATGTCTAATTTTCTAAGCTCTAATAGTAAAATGTTATATATATTATTGAAATTTACTTAATATTTCAAATATTTCACATAATTTATTTCATATGAATATATTTATAATGCATAATTGAGGAACTTATAATTACGTTTGAATGACATGTAATACAAAGATAAATAATTATATTTGATAATTTAATAAAATACTGTTGTCGATAAACAATAAAAACGAACATAACGGGCTTTAAACTAGAATTATAAACATATCGAAAAGCTATATAATAAGCGGGCAGGTCGACTCACGACTTATGCACACCCGCGTCTATAATAGATTACCTATTTCAAATATTAACTATTTGATTTTGCCGATAACTAGTAACTGTTTTAAAACTGATGATTCGAAGCAGGCTCTATCGGGCGGATATCTGACTTTTCCGATGCGAATGCCGCTTTAGACTCTGTATTAGTAAACAGCGCAAACGACACCTTCCAGGAGGATATTTATACCCATGTAGGAGAGTATTAATCTATATCATCGATGTATTCGAGACAAGAATTACAAATAAACATATTATCATAATAATATTGTTAAGAGACCGGATTGATTTATTCTTATTTAAGGAATCTCTAAAGCACATTGTTAAATACAAGTAATGAGTAGACTTCCAGTCTATATTATTGTGAATTACCTGCACTCATGATACGATTATTGAATACTGGTGTGTTGTAGTTAATAGATCCCTATGTAATAGCATGGTAGTCAATTAAATCTAGATTCCTAGTCTCTGTAGGTATAGATTGAGCTTTACAAGTTTTTGAAATTAACAGTTGATTTATCTACAAAACATCTACTATTTATCTACTAAATATTGCGTAAGCATATTGCGGCAGTTTATTAGTATTACTTATTACTTTTGACTACTATTACTTATTATGATCCTCTAATATATTATACATTATCATTATATATATCTATATATTATATATATAATATATTATATATATATATATATATATATATATATATATATATATATATATATATATATATTTAATACCCATTTGAAATAGATAAAATAGACAAATATATATTATACAATAATACAAATATAGTAAGAATGAATATAATGAAATATACAACATAAATGTGTATTGTATAGACATATAAACTAAAACAATCCGAAATGAATAGAATAAAGTACAAATAGCAGTACAAATCTAAATTATCAAAATATAAATATGTATACGTAAAGTTATTTGCTTATCTAATAACAATATATATATATATATATATATATATAAAAGTACAAGCAAGGACAGTCCTTAGTACAAGTAACAAACGATAGGTTTATATATATATATATATATTGATATTTCATGTGTTAAATATATTACCAGCCTATAGGTACTGATGGTTACGCATGACTAGTCCACGCACTGCCATAAATAATATAACCACAAAAATGTGAGATATTTACCAAATATATATAAAAAGTTGTCAACAATACAATTTGCCAATACATAAACAATAGTTCATATGGACATATTCATAATATAAATATTAATAAAAACTAAACATGTATGATATTCATGCATGATAAATCATCATTGCTATATAGAAATATAGAAATGCTATATAAAACATAGTAAACAAACTATGCTATGTGATAAATCTATCATATAAACAGAATTGTGAATACAATTTGCTAATACCTGAACAATAAATAAGATAATCCATAAAGAAGATAATGAGTGTATGCCTTAGATTTGTATGTTACTGGTAAACTATAAATCTGTGGTGTATGTACACAGTTTAATTACCTAATTATCTGTGAACATAAACATTCATAATACAAATAATAATAACAACTGAACATGCACATATTGCCATTGCTAATATATAAAGTATAGTAAACATGAAATATATTAGTATCTATCAATTATATATGTTATATAGTGATATTACGCAATATATAAGACCCAGCGAATATGCATACAATGCACTAATCTGTCGATATAGCGTGGCGTATCATGCATCAGTGCATCACGTAGAATCAACCAATTAGCGTCGTGCACCTATAACATAGAATGTTTAGTGCAGCGACATCATTCAGTTGATATTCTGATAGTAACGTATAGGTATAGTTATATTCTAATCGTAACATTCAAATTGTATACGCTATATGTACTGCATTATTCGAACCACATATACACGGTAAGGTTCATGTCATTAATGTAAACTACATGTATTATTATTATTACTATTTCTTTAGGTTTTTGGTTTAATAAAGTTGTTAAAGCAATTCACGTTTTGTTTAATACAAAACGACAAAGAGGCATTCCGGCCTTACTACATTGGTGACAGCGGTATCCTGCTTTTAAACTCCAATTAACCGTGTATATTCGCCAACGGAGGGCTGTGAAACCAGGAAGTACACTCGGTACCCGGAAGCAGAAGAAAAGGCCACGTGTCGAACGACTGGAGCTGTCGACTGGAGGGAGAAATTGAAGACGTCGAACGGGTTAGTGCGTTGTATTATATTATTTGCTGGGCTAAATTTTTTTATCTTTAATTTAATTATAAATATTTTTTTCTTATCATGACTGAGGAATCCACCAAACCCTTGGGTAGACCTCCCAAACGAGATACTAATTATGTTAAGCTGGATAATTATATAGATGAGAGTGATGTAGAGGGGTGGATTATGAGGGCGGAAGAGTGCGTTAGGCTAAGAGGTATGAAAGGAGATGAGGCAGCCGGGTATATACTATATCATATACAAGGGGGGGCAAAACTAGAATTATGCTCACAAATAGAGGTTGTCACGTGTATAGACAAAATATTTAAAGTACTGAGAGATAGGGATGGGTCGTGTGGGTCTAAAGGGGAAAGATTAAGGGAGTTAGTAGGGAGGAAACAGAGGGTAGGAGAATGTATAATGGAATTTTCGGATGAGTTGTTTAGATTGGGAATGAGGGTTAAGGAAGTAGATGGGTGGAAGGATTTAATGGCAGAAGTATTTAGAAGTAATTTAATAGATGAAAAGGTAAGATATCACCTTTTATCAAATACTAGTAAGGATGCTGGGTTTACAGAGTTAAGAGTAGAGGCACAGAAGTTTGTGAATAGAATTGGAGTAGGGGCAGAAGTAAACACATCAGGGGAGTGTTATAGAATAGAGTGAGAGTGATAAATTAAGACAGGAAGTGTTAGATCTAAGGAGAGAAGTAGAGCGTTATAGAGCAGGGTTTGCACAGCATAGTAATAGTGGGAGTAGAGTACAGAGGTGTTATAACTGTGAGAGAGTAGGCCATTCAGCAAGATGGTGTAGAATTAGGGGATCGGGAAACGGGTATCCTCCACAGTAAACAGGGACTGGGGAGGCATATATAGTGTTGAAATGTCCTGTATGAGTAAGTGTCCGGTAGTATTATGTAGCATAGAGGGTAGAAGTAGCAATTTTATCGTAGATACAGGTAGTCAAGTATCGATAATTCCTATAAGTTTAGTTAGGAAGTGGGGTCTAAAGTTGATAGAGGATAAACGGTTGAGTAATTTGAGGAAAGCAAATGGTAGTAAATTAATAACGATGGGAGTGGTACAAGTAGACGCATTTATGTGGAATAAGAAATGTAAGGATGTGATATTTGTAGTTACTCAGATAGATAGTCTATGTATAATTGGAATGAATATATTGGAGAAATTTGAATATGTATGGTTAGAGGATAAAGAAACAAAATTAAAGGAGATTATAAGTAGGAAAGTAAATAGGGTAGAGAGTAATTCACTAGATGTAGCATATATAGGGTTAAAAGGAGGTTTTAGAAAACAAGTAGAGCAATTAATAACTGAATATAAGAGTATATTTCATGTAAAGGGTAATAGTATAGGTTTAGCAGTAGGAACACATAGGATTAGAACGATAGACGAAATACCAGTTGCACAACCGTATAGGAGAATAATAAAATCATTAGTTGGAGATGTAAAAAAACAGATAGATGAGTGGATAGAGGAAGGAGTAATAGTGAAATCTAGTAGTGAATTTGTGAGTCCATTAGTAATAGTTAGAAAAAGTAATGGAGAGATTAGATTATGTGTCGATTATAGAAAACTAAATAAAAAAACCATTAAGGATGCGTATCCAATACCTCGTATTGATGATTCATTAGAGGCATTAGGTAGTGCGAAATATTTGTCATGTATAGACCTTAAATCAGCATATAATCAAATTAGAGTTGATAAATCAGATCAACATAAAACAGCTTTTATTTCCCCGTGGGGATTATATGAGTTTACACGTATGCCATTTGGACTAATAAATGCCTCTGCAACATTTCAAAGAATGATGAGTAATTTATTTAGGGATGAAATGTTTGAGTCAGTTGTATGCTATTTAGATGATGTGTTAGTTTTCTCACAAACAGTAGAATCGCATATAGAACATTTAAAACTAGTATTGGGAAGTGGATTAAAACTTAATATTAAGAAGTGTAAATTTTGTATAGAACAAGTAGTTTTTTTAGGTTATAATATATCGAATAAGGATATAAGTACTATTAAGGAGAAAACTAAAGCAATAGTGGAGTGGGAGAAACCTAAAAATTTAAAGGAATTAAGATCATTCTTAGGAGTATGTTCATATTATAGACGGTTTATCAAAGGATTTGCTAAAATTGTATCTCCACTAAACGAGTTGAATAGAATAGATAAGAGTGTAGGTGAAAAGAGAGTAAGTAGGTTTAGGAGTAAAAAAGTATTGATAGGGTGGAATAAGGAATGTGACCAGGTGATGGAAGCACTGAAGGACAAATTAGTGAGTGCACCAATATTAGGAATAGCAAAGTATGATAGACCATTTACAGTAGAGACAGATGCATCGGATAGAGTGCTAGGGGCAGTATTAAGCCAAGAAATAGATGGAAAAAAGGTAGTAATAGCATATGCTAGTAAATCACTGAATAAGGGAGAGAGAAATGAGGCGAATTATTCAGCTAAAAAGTTGGAATTTTTAGCAGTAGTATGGGCTATATCAGATAAGTTTAGACACTACTTATTAGGATCTAGATGTCAGGTGATTACTGATAATAGCGCAGTTGCTTGCATATTAAATAAGAAGGATCGGCTTTAGAACAGAGGTGGATAGGTAGATTAGCACCATTTGAACTTACATTTAAATATAGAGTAGGAAAACAAAATATTGTAGCAGATGCCTTACCAAGAAAACAGGATAGTAATTCAGAGGTAGAGGATAGTAATAATATGTATGAGGAAGATTTGGATGTGAGACATGTAGAGGTAGGAGGAGATGGGGTTGTGAATGAAATTGAAATAATGGGTCAAATGGATAAAGAGTCATTAAGGGAGAAACAGATGCAGGAAAGCGGGTTACTAAGTATTATAGAGTTATTAGAGAAAGGGGAGAAAGTAGAGAGATATAAGTTAGAGGGTGGAATATTATATAAGAATAGTAAGGAGGGAGATAACATTTTAGTTTTACCGAGGTCATTGATTAAGGAAGTATTAGAAGGAATACATGATGATATGGACATCAGGGAATTGAGAGATCCATGGCGAGGGTTAATCTTTGGTATACCTGGAAAGGTAAATATGAAGATGTAAGAAAGTATGTCAACGAATGCGAGGTATGTAGTAGGTCCAAGGGAATAGTAAGAAAACCGATAATAAGATTAGGTAGTCTAGGGGCTAGTAGACCATTAGAACTTCTATTTTTAGATTTAGTAACTTTAGATAAATCTACAGATATTCGAGAAAATGTATTAGTAATGACTGATGCATATACCAAGTTTGTAAGAGCAGTTCCAACACGAGATCAGAGTGCTGAAACCGTAGCAAAGATTTTATTAAATGAATGGGTATATGATTATGGAATACCAGAACGAATACATACCGATCAAGGACGTAATTTCCAGGCAGGTTTGGTGAAGGAAGTTTGTAATTTATTTGGTATAAAACAAAGTAGATCGAGTCCATATCATCCCAAGGGTAATGGGCAATGTGAGAGGATGAATAGGACGATAATAAGTCTGCTAAGAGTACTCAGTGTAGAAGAAAAAACATTTGCAAAGGGTAGTTTACTATTATAATATAACGAAACATACGACGACTGGCTATTCCCCATTTCAGTTGATGTTTGGACGAGAAGAGAGGTTACCGATAGATAGGAAGTTAAGTGGCATGGCAAATAAACTGGAAGGAGAATGGCTTGTAGATACAAAAAATAGGGTATTGAAAATGAATAAAAAGATTATGGATGCTAAGGTAGTGGAAGAGGAAAATAGGAAATTAGATATTGAAAGGGAGAATATACTAGAGGAAGGTAGTGTAGTACGTATAAAAAATAGAGTATTAGGGAGAAGGAAACTAGAAAATTATTGGGGAGATGAATTGTGGAAAGTTGAAGGAAGGGTAAAGGGGACATCGGCATATAAGATTATATATGGTGATAATACTAGAGTAGAGAATAGGGAAAATATAAATTTAGTTGTTGGTAATGTTTGAAATTTGAGGGCAAATTTTTCTTCAGAGGTTGGGTGGATGTTATATAGTGATATTACGCAATATATAAGACCCAGCGAATATGCATACAATGCACTAATCTGTCGATATAGCGTGGCGTATCACGCATCAGTGCGTCACGTAGAATCAACCAATTAGCGTCGTGCACCTATAACATAGAATGTTTAGTGCAGCGACATCATTCAGTTGATATTCTGATAGTAACGTATAGGTATAGTTATATTCTAATCGTAACATTCAAATTGTATACGCTATATGTACTGCATTATTCGAACCACATATACACGGTAAGGTTCATGTCATTAATGTAAACTACATGTATTATTATTATTACTATTTCTTTAGGTTTTTGGTTTAATAAAGTTGTTAAAGCAATTCACGTTTTGTTTAATACAAAACGACAAAGAGGCATTCCGGCCTTACTACATTGGTGACAGCGGTATCCTGCTTTTAAACTCCAATTAACCGTGTATATTCGCCAACGGAGGGCTGTGAAACCAGGAAGTACACTCGGTACCCGGAAGCAGAAGAAAAGGCCACGTGTCGAACGACTGGAGCTGTCGACTGGAGGGAGAAATTGAAGACGTCGAACGGGTTAGTGCGTTGTATTATATTATTTGCTGGGCTAAATTTTTTTATCTTTAATTTAATTATAAATATTTTTTTCTTATCATGACTGAGGAATCCACCAAACCCTTGGGTAGACCTCCCAAACGAGATACTAATTATGTTAAGCTGGATAATTATATAGATGAGAGTGATGTAGAGGGGTGGATTATGAGGGCGGAAGAGTGCGTTAGGCTAAGAGGTATGAAAGGAGATGAGGCAGCCGGGTATATACTATATCATATACAAGGGGGGGCAAAACTAGAATTATGCTCACAAATAGAGGTTGTCACGTGTATAGACAAAATATTTAAAGTACTGAGAGATAGGGATGGGTCGTGTGGGTCTAAAGGGGAAAGATTAAGGGAGTTAGTAGGGAGGAAACAGAGGGTAGGAGAATGTATAATGGAATTTTCGGATGAGTTGTTTAGATTGGGAATGAGGGTTAAGGAAGTAGATGGGTGGAAGGATTTAATGGCAGAAGTATTTAGAAGTAATTTAATAGATGAAAAGGTAAGATATCACCTTTTATCAAATACTAGTAAGGATGCTGGGTTTACAGAGTTAAGAGTAGAGGCACAGAAGTTTGTGAATAGAATTGGAGTAGGGGCAGAAGTAAACACATCAGGGGAGTGTTATAGAATAGAGTGAGAGTGATAAATTAAGACAGGAAGTGTTAGATCTAAGGAGAGAAGTAGAGCGTTATAGAGCAGGGTTTGCACAGCATAGTAATAGTGGGAGTAGAGTACAGAGGTGTTATAACTGTGGGAGAGTAGGCCATTCAGCAAGATGGTGTAGAATTAGGGGATCGGGAAACGGGTATCCTCCACAGTAAACAGGGACTGGGGAGGCATATATAGTGTTGAAATGTCCTGTATGAGTAAGTGTCCAGTAGTATTATGTAGCATAGAGGGTAGAAGTAACAATTTTATCGTAGATACAGGTAGTCAAGTATCGATAATTCCTATAAGTTTAGTTAGGAAGTGGTGTCTAAAGTTGATAGAGGATAAACGGTTGAGTAATTTGAGGAAAGCAAATGGTAGTAAATTAATAACGATGGGAGTGGTACAAGTAGACGCATTTATGTGGAATAAGAAATGTAAGGATGTGATATTTGTAGTTACTCAGATAGATAGTCTATGTATAATTGGAATGAATATATTGGAGAAATTTGAATATGTATGGTTAGGGGATAAAGAAACAAAATTAAAGGAGATTATAAGTAGGAAAGTAAATAGGGTAGAGAGTAATTCACTAGATGTAGCATATATAGGGTTAAAAGGAGGTTTTAGAAAACAAGTAGAGCAATTAATAACTGAATATAAGAGTATATTTCATGTAAAGGGTAATAGTATAGGTTTAGCAGTAGGAACACATAGGATTAGAACGATAGACGAAATACCAGTTGCACAACCGTATAGGAGAATAATAAAATCATTAGTTGGAGATGTAAAAAAACAGATAGATGAGTGGATAGAGGAAGGAGTAATAGTGAAATCTAGTAGTGAATTTGTGAGTCCATTAGTAATAGTTAGAAAAAGTAATGGAGAGATTAGATTATGTGTCGATTATAGAAAACTAAATAAAAAAACCATTAAGGATGCGTATCCAATACCTCGTATTGATGATTCATTAGAGGCATTAGGTAGTGCGAAATATTTGTCATGTATAGACCTTAAATCAGCATATAATCAAATTAGAGTTGATAAATCAGATCAACATAAAACAGCTTTTATTTCCCCGTGGGGATTATATGAGTTTACACATATGCCATTTGGACTAATAAATGCCTCTGCAACATTTCAAAGAATGATGAGTAATTTATTTAGGGATGAAATGTTTGAGTCAGTTGTATGCTATTTAGATGATGTGTTAGTTTTCTCACAAACAGTAGAATCGCATATAGAACATTTAAAACTAGTATTGGGAAGTGGATTAAAACTTAATATTAAGAAGTGTAAATTTTGTATAGAACAAGTAGTTTTTTTAGGTTATAATATATCGAATAAGGATATAAGTACTATTAAGGAGAAAACTAAAGCAATAGTGGAGTGGGAGAAACCTAAAAATTTAAAGGAATTAAGATCATTCTTAGGAGTATGTTCATATTATAGACGGTTTATCAAAGGATTTGCTAAAATTGTATCTCCACTAAACGAGTTGAATAGAATAGATAAGAGTGTAGGTGAAAAGAGAGTAAGTAGGTTTAGGAGTAAAAAAGTATTGATAGGGTGGAATAAGGAATGTGACCAGGTGATGGAAGCACTGAAGGACAAATTAGTGAGTGCACCAATATTAGGAATAGCAAAGTATGATAGACCATTTACAGTAGAGACAGATGCATCGGATAGAGTGCTAGGGGCAGTATTAAGCCAAGAAATAGATGGAAAAAAGGTAGTAATAGCATATGCTAGTAAATCACTGAATAAGGGAGAGAGAAATGAGGCGAATTATTCAGCTAAAAAGTTGGAATTTTTAGCAGTAGTATGGGCTATATCAGATAAGTTTAGACACTACTTATTAGGATCTAGATGTCAGGTGATTACTGATAATAGCGCAGTTGCTTGCATATTAAATAAGAAGGATCGGCTTTAGAACAGAGGTGGATAGGTAGATTAGCACCATTTGAACTTACATTTAAATATAGAGTAGGAAAACAAAATATTGTAGCAGATGCCTTACCAAGAAAACAGGATAGTAATTCAGAGGTAGAGGATAGTAATAATATGTATGAGGAAGATTTGGATGTGAGACATGTAGAGGTAGGAGGAGATGGGGTTGTGAATGAAATTGAAATAATGGGTCAAATGGATAAAGAGTCATTAAGGGAGAAACAGATGCAGGAAAGCGGGTTACTAAGTATTATAGAGTTATTAGAGAAAGGGGAGAAAGTAGAGAGATATAAGTTAGAGGGTGGAATATTATATAAGAATAGTAAGGAGGGAGATAACATTTTAGTTTTACCGAGGTCATTGATTAAGGAAGTATTAGAAGGAATACATGATGATATGGACATCAGGGAATTGAGAGATCCATGGCGAGGGTTAATCTTTGGTATACCTGGAAAGGTAAATATGAAGATGTAAGAAAGTATGTCAACGAATGCGAGGTATGTAGTAGGTCCAAGGGAATAGTAAGAAAACCGATAATAAGATTAGGTAGTCTAGGGGCTAGTAGACCATTAGAACTTCTATTTTTAGATTTAGTAACTTTAGATAAATCTACAGATATTCGAGAAAATGTATTAGTAATGACTGATGCATATACCAAGTTTGTAAGAGCAGTTCCAACACGAGATCAGAGTGCTGAAACCGTAGCAAAGATTTTATTAAATGAATGGGTATATGATTATGGAATACCAGAACGAATACATACCGATCAAGGACGTAATTTCCAGGCAGGTTTGGTGAAGGAAGTTTGTAATTTATTTGGTATAAAACAAAGTAGATCGAGTCCATATCATCCCAAGGGTAATGGGCAATGTGAGAGGATGAATAGGACGATAATAAGTCTGCTAAGAGTACTCAGTGTAGAAGAAAAAACATTTGCAAAGGGTAGTTTACTATTATAATATAACGAAACATACGACGACTGGCTATTCCCCATTTCAGTTGATGTTTGGACGAGAAGAGAGGTTACCGATAGATAGGAAGTTAAGTGGCATGGCAAATAAACTGGAAGGAGAATGGCTTGTAGATACAAAAAATAGGGTATTGAAAATGAATAAAAAGATTATGGATGCTAAGGTAGTGGAAGAGGAAAATAGGAAATTAGATATTGAAAGGGAGAATATACTAGAGGAAGGTAGTGTAGTACGTATAAAAAATAGAGTATTAGGGAGAAGGAAACTAGAAAATTATTGGGGAGATGAATTGTGGAAAGTTGAAGGAAGGGTAAAGGGGACATCGGCATATAAGATTATATATGGTGATAATACTAGAGTAGAGAATAGGGAAAATATAAATTTAGTTGTTGGTAATGTTTGAAATTTGAGGGCAAATTTTTCTTCAGAGGTTGGGTGGATGTTATATAGTGATATTACGCAATATATAAGACCCAGCGAATATGCATACAATGCACTAATCTGTCGATATAGCGTGGCGTATCATGCATCAGTGCATCACGTAGAATCAACCAATTAGCGTCGTGCACCTATAACATAGAATGTTTAGTGCAGCGACATCATTCAGTTGATATTCTGATAGTAACGTATAGGTATAGTTATATTCTAATCGTAACATTCAAATTGTATACGCTATATGTACTGCATTATTCGAACCACATATACACGATAAGGTTCATGTCATTAATGTAAACTACATGTATTATTATTATTACTATTTCTATTTAGGTTTTTGGTTTAATAAAGTTGTTAAAACAATTCACGTTTTGTTTAATACAAAACGACAAAGAGGAATTCCGGCCTTACTACATATATAACACAAATTATTAATACAATTTTTCAATAGTATATTCACCAGTATTATTCAATACATGAACACTAAGTATATATGACAATGGGTGTATGTGAATACATTCATAATATAAATATCAATAAAAACTAAACATGTATGTGCATGCATGTTTTATATAAACTATAGTAAACATATTATATAGTGTTGTGTAAAGCTTGAATAGAAGTTTCTATATATATATATATATATCATTAATTTATTTATTTTTTATCTTATACATTTTTTTTCTATATTAATCTCATATTATTTATTTTTCCAATGATTATGAATGCCGATAATTCACGAAAAGATATATTTCAAAATAATTTATATAAACAAACTTTAGATAATCTCGATAATGATTTCAATTCTAGCGATAGTATTCTTTATCATCATAAAAAAGAACTTTATAATAGTATAAATAATCAATGTAACTATGATAATATACCAAACCAAATACACACGAATAGTAATAAATCCATCATACACTTTAACGCACGTAGTCTGATAACAAATTTTAATTCTATTACTAATTATTTATATTCTTTACACCATAAATTTGATATAATAGTTATAAGTGAAACATGGTTAAATGAATATAATAAAGATCTATATTTTATATTAGACTATAATAATATACATATAACCAGAAATCATAAACGTGGTGGAGACCTCAATATTCGTTAAAAAATCTTTTAAATATATAACTATTGATACACTCAGTACAACATTACCAAATAAATTTGATATAGTTACCATTAAATTAATAATTCCCAATTCTAAAGATATTATAATAAGTGGTATATATAAATGCCCCGAATTTGATATCATTAATTTTTCAGATGAAATATATAATTTATTTAATACACTCTCTACTGATAATACAATATTTCTTTGCGGAGACTTTAACATTGATATATTAAAATTAACTTGTCCTAAAGTCTCTCATTTCATTGATATACTTATTTCATTAGGTTTACATCCAATAATAACCAAACCCTCACGCATTACTAATATAACGTCCACCTTAATTGATAACATATACACAAATTATAATCATGTACCAATATCTAATGGTTTATTATATAATGATATTAGTGACCATTTACCCATTTTTTGTATTTATAAATTAAATAAATTTAACAATTAGGTTTTAAAAACATAAATTATTGTTTGTTTTAAAAACTTTATTTCGAAACAATTATTTACTGGGCAGTGTTTTATTATTTTTATTAATTTATATATATATAGGTATGTATCTTCTATTTTATTACAAAGAATACTAACACATGAATCATTATTATTATATTATTACTTTTACTAATATTGTAATCTGTACATGAAAATATTGGAGGTATCGACCAAATAAAGCCTTTCACTGATCCTCCATAGACGTATGATATACATAGTATGTCGTATGTCTATAAACTGATTTCATTCATTCATTCATTCATATATTATTATAATATACAGCTATAGGGATATATAATACACATGAAGTTACAAATAGACATAGGTAATTGTTCCTAGTATATCGTATAGGTTTCAGACATATTCACGTGCTAAGGTGGCTTCGATTTACATGCTTCAGTGAACACGCCTATATGTGGGCGTTATCGGCACCGCCACAAGCCACGCCCACAATCAGTTCCGATATATAATCTATTTATAGCTACATAACTAATGTGCTCGCTCATTAAATCTAATGAGCTGCTTTCATCTCCATAAGTGTCTGTATTTAATTATTATTTATTATATATAATAACGGGAGTATACACTCCCGTTATTTGAACTGGTGTAATTTCGCAACCACGCTTCATTACGTAATTGATGTACCATGTGTATATGTATATATATATATATATATATATATATATAAAAATATAATATATTCATATATAATTACACTTTTAAATAGTGATGTAAAAATATCAATATATCTCAAATATATTATTATATATTGTTAATATATTATATATATTATTATAATTGTTATAACAACATTATTTTCACTCTTTAAAACTATCCATTATGTGCATTAATACAAGAGAAGCTTAAGAGTTTAAGATATATTATACGTATATAATACTATATATAGATATAATATAAATAACAATATAAAAAAAATATATATATATATATATATATTTATTTTCATTACATTTGGATAGAGTCCTTTCATCCAATATATGATATTTCGCATATTAAAAACAAAGACCCGTATACATGGCAGCATATGCTACTACGAGTGACTGACTTTAATCAACACATGCGCGCTGAACCTCTAATGTTATGCGCATATAAACTAAACATTTACCGAAATGTTTGTTTATGTAACCCCCCCCCCCCCCCCCCGCGTGACTTCAAAGACTTCCCCCATGTGGCTATGAGATGAATTAATCATATCGCAGTAAACAATGCTGCGGTCTCTAGGTTTTATTACCCAACATTACGTAATTCCTGATTAAATTGTTAATGATTTACACGTGAGGCTATATATTTAAATATATGGGGATATATATGTAGATATATATATATATATATATATATATATATATATATGTTAGATTATTATACGTGCATATCGCTGATAGAAATATTATATTATTTATATATATATATATATACATATAATTAATATCGAGTATTATTATATAATATTACGCAATCATCATTATTGATATTAATAATGGTAATAACAATAATAACATACGGTGTGTTCAAATGTGTATTAACACTATCATATTACGCTAACATGACATACCTACCACGCTGTTGATCATGTTCCACGAGTGTATCCGCTAGGTAATAGCAAAGATGTGTGCTAAGGAGTGTGCTTCGCAAAATCTTTGGTAATAGTATCAGTTGTTTAGTCGTTCGATATTGTCACAGTATGACTTTAACACGTATATGATATTTACGTTTCGTATACATATAATTATGTGATGCATCATACATGTAACATTGACCTATATGTGTTTGTGAATTATATACTTTATTCGATATTTAATAAATATACAAAGTGTGTCTTTACTATTTTACAATAAAATATATCACATGCGATTACTTCATTATATTAAATCACCCAATTCTAAAATAAAAGCCACAATACTTTGAAAAATCAGTAACTATTTCCATTTTATATTCACATTTTTTATATCGTTTATAAAATATCTACAATCTCTTCATATAATATTTATATAAAATGTATTCATAAATTTCAAATAGATTATGCATTTATGTTATATATTAAATAGCATAATTAAACATATTTTATATTGATTATATATATATATATATATATATAATTAGTATATTATTAGATATAAAATATATCTAAATAAGTACAACACATTGACAACTATGTATGCGACATCGAGGACATAATATATGTGGCTGGCGGCATCATACGTAATATTTGAATAGCGGTGATCAATAGTTACGCAGCGGTCAATACCCCCCATCACACTGACCACTACTACTAAGACCACTACGTCCACTACCAGCTATCACCAGTACTACGTCCAGTACCGGTCATCCCATATATGACCACCACCGTAGCTATTATTAAATACCGTGACGTCATAGTTTGACCGTCTAGACCGCGGATAATTGACCACTAGGGTTTCACTGGTTGACCACGGCGGCCTCATTTGTCCCTCCATGATTAACATTCCTAGTGGTCAACTCCTCACTAGTAGCTATTATATATTATTAATTATACGGACGGGCACATTTTAATTATGACTAATATATCACGTGTTCTAATGCACACTCTGTACAGAACATATACCACGTGTTATGTAATATAAAGTACATGTTATCATGTGGCTATATTATAACACGTTTCTTCGTGTATATACATGTATCGGTGATATATATATATATATACTAGCCGTACCCGACCCGGCGTTGCTCGGTTTTGATTATTTTCCTAACTATTATTTATTAATTAATTATTGCTCTTCCTAATTCTGCATTGCTAAATATTTATATTTAATTTTTTCCTAACTATTATTTATATACAATACAATAAATGTTAGATGACATACAAACAAATGTGGAAACATATTTTTTTTAATATTTAAAAAATTAGTTAACAAATATTTCAAAAAATACAACAGATATTTCAAATATTCCAAAATATGTTGAAAACCTAAACCCAAACAGTTCCAAATCGGCGTTGCTCGGTTTTTATTATAATTTGCCTATCTATCATTTATTAATTATAACTATTCCTGATTTGGAATTTCTTGCCGTACCCAACTTTGCTTTACTTGTTGTTTGATAGTTTACCTATCTATTATTTATTAATTATGGCTATTCATGATTCTGCTTTTCATATACAATAAGATAAATTGTTGCTAAAATTCAAACAAATGTATATAAATATTAATATCTCAAATTAGTGGGAAAATATTTCAAAAATATTTCACAAAATATTTTTTAAAATACAACACATATTTCCAATATTACAAAATATTACTTAAAAAATGTCGAAAATCCAAACTGCACCCTGCGTTGCTCGATTTTTGATTTTTGATTGTTTTTTCCTATCTATTATTTATTAATTATAGCTATTTCTGATTATGTATTTCTGTATTGCTACAAAATATATTTTTTATAAATTTTCTACAAATATTTTAAAAAGTATAATATTTATATCTTATAATATTTATATATTTATTATATAATTATAATATTTTAATTATATCTTAAAATAATAATATTTCAAAGATTAGTTGAGAAATATAAAAAAATGTCCACAAAAATGTTTACAAATATTTCAAAAAAATGTTTTAAAATATTTCAAAAAAATGTTTAAAAATATTTCAAAAAATTTCAAATATATTTCAAAAAAATTTCAAAATATTTCAACAAAATTTCAAAATATTTTAAAAATTTCAAAAAAATTTCAAAAATTTTCAAAAAAAAATTCAAAAAAATTTCAAAAAAATATTTCGAAAAAATATAAAAAAAATATATCAGAAAAGCGACGCCGAAGATTTTAGATGACAAAAAATCATTTTAATGGCAAAAAGTCAATTTTTAAGGTTTTTCTGGGGTACGCGGTAAATAATTCAAAAAAATTTCCGGACCAAGACCATACTTTTGAAAATTTATTAAGATGGGTATAACATATTTTCGCGACGTACCCCGGTTCTCGAGTTACCTCACCAGATACACACAAACATATAAATATATATATATATAATTAAATAGACTTTCTTGTATATAGTAGACTAGCCGTACCCGACCCGGCGTTGCTCGGTTATGATGATGATGATGATGATATTGAGTTTATTAGCACTAAAATAGGGTCATGTAGACCCCTTCGCTCGTGCGGGAAGAAAATAATAATAAAATAATAGTAATACGATAATAATTTGATAATAATATACAACGGAAAAACAATAATAAACAATATAAAGGACTATTATATACTACAGTCTGCATTGATATGATGTAGTTGTATATACTACAGACTGCATTGATATAGTATAGTGTTATATAATAATAAGATAATAATAATACAATAACGATTTAATAATGATATAAATTTAATATAACACGGATACAAATAATAAGTTGGATGATTTAATGATTATGGGTAGAGAGAAAAGAAGAAGTAAGATTTATAAATCTTTTGTGGGATCTAATAGAACGAATGGTAGGAGGGAGGGAATTCCATAGAGTTGGACCGGAATTTTTAAAAGCTCTAGAATTTAGGGAAGTTTTACTAGAGTTCTGGGAGATAAGTAGAGGAGCATTTTGGTAACGAAGAGAAGATAATATAGTACGTTTTTTAATTAGATCAGAGATATAGCTAGGGGTAAAAGAATATATTGATTTATGGATTATAGATAGTATACGTAGTTTACACCTGAGGGAGAATGGTAGCCACATACGAGATGATTGATGAGATGTTGTAGTAGAGTGATCCAGTCGAGTTAAACAGTAAGTAGTACGTATTGAGGAACGGATAATCCGATTAAGTGGAGCAGTAGCTTTAGCAGGAAGTAAATTCAGTAGGGAAGAACAGTAGTCAATACGTGAAAGTACAAGAGCATTAATTAGAGTTTTAGTAAGGTTTCTGGAAAGTGATGTCCGTATTTTTTTAATTCTGAAGAGATGAAAGTTGGATGATTTTGTAATGGATGATATGTGATTCTTAAATGATAATTTGTCATCAAATACTAATCCTAGGTTTTTGGAGGAATGAGAAGGAGAAATAATCATGTTATTTAGAGTAAAGTTTGGAAAGGAAGTTTCAGAAGTAGATATGTTAAGTACAGTAGTCTTAGAGGAATTAATTAGTAGTTTATTGGAGAGGAGCCATAATCTTATGGAGTTAGCACACTCGATTAATTCAGAGTTAATGGTATTATGAGAATTTATAGGGAAAAAGGTAAACAGTTGGATATCATCAGCAAAAATATGGTAGTGGATATTTGGAAATTTCTTAATTAGATCAGCAATAGGGCGGATATAAATAGAAAAGAGGGATGGACCTAGAACAGATCCTTGGGGAATACCGTGGTTAAGAGGAGAAAGAGGCGAGTAAGATTTGTCAATCATAATAGAGATATTCCTGTTAGTGAGATATGAAGTAAACCATTTTAATGCTAAGCCAGATATACCCATTAAAGTAAGTCGCGAGATTAATATGTTATGGTCCAGGGTATCAAAAGCAGATGATAGATCAAGTAGGATTAGCTGGCAACACGTGTTGCTATTTAAGGTAGATAATATAGTGTCAGTAATACGTAGGAGAGCTGTTTCGGTTGAATGACCCTTACGAAAAGCGCTTTGAAACGGGTCGAAAAGATTATTTTTATTTACATGGGCTATGAGTTGTTTGGAAACAATTCTTTCTAATATTTTACTTAATAAGGGTAGGTGGGAGATCGGGCGATAATTGCTAAATGAGTTTGGGTCTAAGTTTTGTTTTTTTAGAATAGGGGATATTATGGCAGTCTTGAGACAGGGTGAAACTTGGCCAGAGTTTAGTGAGTTCGCAATAATATCCAAGAAAATAGGAGAAAATAAGGGTGAAAGTTTGTGATATAATGATAAAGGTAGGGGATCAGTGGGGGAGGTACAGTGAGATTTCATGAGTAGGTCATTTACTTCATACAGTGAAGGAATAGTGAATGTACTTAATGAGTCAATATGATGGGTAATATATATGGTAGGATTGAGTATGAGTTGAGTAGATGCGCAAATAATATTATTAATGCTTGCAATTTTATGGTTAAAGAATTTTTCAAAAAGAGAACACAGTTGAAAATTTGACGTGTTAGGTAAAATGGGGAGGATTTTTTCATCTGGAGGAGAGAGAATTTTATTTGCTATTTTAAATAATTTGCGAGGATTGGAGGATATCAATGCTATCTTTTTGTTATAATAGATAGATTTTGAACGAGATATAGTAGATTTGTAATTTTTTCTAGCTAGTGATAGTGCTAATTTAGTTTCAGTAGAAGGATTTTTAAGAAATTTCTTCTCAAATTTTCGAACACTCTTCTTGAAGATGAAAAGTTCGTGGGAGAACCAGGGAGAAAAAGGGCGGTCGGTAATTAATGTAGTTTTTGTAGGTGCATGTATATTGATAATATTTAGGAGAGTGGAGTTTAGGAGTACCGGACAGAGGGAAGTTGAAGATGAGATCTCAGTTTTGATATTGTTTACAAATCTTGGTAGGTCGATAGACTTAACATCTCTATATGTAATACGTTTTCGTTTAATATTTGTGAATTTTAGATTTATAGAGAATTCAATAATAAAATGATCAGTTAGTAGTTCAATTTTTTGAAAGGAGTTAGGGTTTATACATCTAATAAGAGGACTGGATAGGGGTGTAAATATCATATCAAGTGTATTGCCACTAGAATGGGTAGGAAATGATATATGTTGGCACAAGGAAAGAGACTCAGTTAGGAGTTTAAAGTCACCATGGGGATAGATGGGAGAATTATAGTGATAGTTTAAGTCACCAAGAACTATTGGTAGATAGGTTGAAGATGAAGGAAGTTTATGGATAAAATCATGAAATTCATCAAAGAATAAACTGGTTTCAGGTTTTGGGGGACGATAGATAACGGTAAGATGTAGAGTTAAGTTAGGAAGCTTGAGGGTCAGCGAAATACAATCACTATATGAAAAGGGGGGGAATGAAATGGATGGAGATAGGTAAAAATCATTACGTATCATAAATCCTACCCCACCACCACGGCCCATTTGTCGTGGAGCGAGATAGAGTGTATATCCAAAGTCCAAGATGGAGGCAAATATATCAGAGTCATTATTAGAAATCCAGGTCTCAGTCAATGCGATTATAATAAATTTTTGTAATTTAAGGTATGGGAACAGAAGGGATATATTTGATCTCAAGGAGCGAATATTGATCAAGGCTATATTAGAGGATAGTCAGGCTTGAGAGGAAGAATTATTTATAAATGATTTCTTATAGTGATCAAAAGAATCAAACCATTTTGTTAGATCAGATTCAGGGATGAGAAAAGGGGGATATGAAAGAGGATTTTTTTTATCCCTAAGTTCAAATGTTTGGGAACGATTATTAAAAAATACTTTATACAAAATGGGCGTGAGTTTTTGTTTTAGGGCATGATATAGTACCTTACCAAGAAGTCTAGTAGAGTCAGGTAAATAATGACGAATAAATATATGCTTAAAATTACTATGTGGTGAGATTTTTAGAAGGGAGGAGAAACATATATCACGAGCAGAAATATTAGTGAAACGTAATATAGCAGTACTGGTAAGAAATGAGGCAGAAGTAATATAAGAATGTGGAAGTTTTATATAGTCAATTAATGATACTATGAAATTATAGTTAACTTCATAAGGAAGAAGGTGTTCAAGTACTAGTATGAGGGAATTATCTATGGAGCGTATGGATGAAGACTTTGAGGAAGTTGAACTAGATAATATAGGGGTTGGTGTGTGATTTGAGGAAAATTTTAAGTCCATTAGCTTTGGAATGTTTCTAGAAGTATTATCATTGGGCTGGGTATTAGCATTATGCTTGGGCTGGATATTAATAGTCGTAGTAGAAGAATATATATCAGATGTTATATTTGGCGTTACCTTGGAATAAGTATTATGTATAGATTTGTCAGTTAAGGTAGAAGGTGAATATGGCATAGTAATGGGTGGAGTAGTTGTATGATTAGTCGAAGGAAACTTATTTAAGGCTAGGCATGAGGAACATGAGAAGATGAAGTTAGGTGAATTAAATATAGCAATAGCATAAGCGGGAGGGGGGTTTTTAGAATGAAACCAGGATTTAGAAATAATAGCTGCGGGGTATAAACAATTATAATGTAAAATAGATGGACATGTTTTACATTTGAGATAATATTCGCATGCGGGAAGGTTACAATGTGAACAATTTGAGGACATGGTATACTTGAGATTGTGGGATTAAATTGAATGAAATAGATAATAATAAATATAATAATAAATGTATAAAAACTGGTCGTAACAGGGATATTTTTGAAGAAGTTTGGTATTCAGTCCGTTTTGCTATATGACGAGTTGACTTGACAAGCACCGGTTGACTTTAGTAGGCCCCTGGTATGCTTGGTGGCAGCCGGGCAATGATGGTCCGATTGTCTGAGATGTAAGGCAGTGTATCGTCCGAGGTAGAATTGATGGATCTGTATGTAAGTAAATACAGCAGTAGACTATCTAGGTGTAAGTAGGTGTAAATTTTATGATTATTTTCCTATCTATTATTTATTAATTATAGCTGTTCCTAATTCTGCATTGCATAATATTTATATTTAATTTTGTTAACTATTATTTATATACAATAAAATAAATCTGAGTTGACATACAAACAAATGTAGAAAAATATTTTAATATTTAAAAAATTAGTAGACAAATATTTCAAAAAATATATTAAAGAATACAACAAATATTTCAAATATTACAAAATATGTTTTAAAAAAATGTCTAAAACCAAAACTCAAACCATTCCGACCCGCCATTGCTAGGTTTTTTTATTGTTTTCCTATCTATTATTTATTAATTATAACTATTCCTGATTTTAAATTGCTTGCCGTACTCAACCCGACGTTGCTCGGTTTTTGATTACTTTCCTATCAATTATTAATTATAACTATTCCTGATTATGCTTAAATATATTATTGCAAACAAATAAATTACAATATTTAAAATATTACAAAATATGTTTTAAAAAAATGCTGACAATTTAAACCTAAACCCAAACCGTACCCGACCCGAAATTTTTCGGTTTTTGATTGTTTGCCTAATTATTATTTGACAATTATTAGTTTTTAATATCTCAAAAAATATTTCAAAAGATACAACAAATATTTACAAAATATGACTTAAAAAATATCGAAAACCAAACCAAAACCGTACCCTGCATTACTTGGTTTATGATTGTTTGCCTATCTATTTTAATAAATAATAAATAATAAATAATTATTTATTAATTATAGCTATTCATGATTCTGCATTGCTAGTATACAATAAATATTAAAAATATATATTTTTAAATGTTCTAAAAATATTTAAAAAAATATAATATTTATATCTATAATATTTATATAATTATTATATAATTATAATCTTTTAATTTTATCTTAATATTATAATATTTCAACAATTAGTTGAGAAATATAAAAAATATAAAAAATAATATTTTTTTAAATATTACAAAATATATTTTTAAAAAATCAATTATAGGCTATAATATATAGCTATTCATGATTATGCTAAAATATATAATTGATAAAAAATACAATAATTATTTAAAATATAACAAAAAATGTCGAAAACTCAAACCAAAACTTAAACCCAAACAGTACCAGACCCGACATTTATCGGTTTTTGATTGTTCACCTATTTATTATTTATTAATTAGAGCTATTCATGATTCTATATTTCTAGTATATACAATTAAATAAAGTTTATCTAAAATACAAACAAATGTAGAAACATATTTTATATTTAGAAAATTAGTGCAAAATATTTCAAAAAATACAACAAATATTTAAAATATTCCAAAATATGTTGACAACCTAAACCCAAACCGTTCCAAATCGGCGTTGCTCGGTTTTTTATTATTTGCCTATCTATCATTTATTATTTATAACTATTCCTGATTTGGAATTTCTTGCCGTACCCAACACTGCTTTACTCGTTGGCCTATATATTATTTATTAATTATGGCTATTCATGATTCTGCCTTTCATATATAATAACATATATTTGTGCTAAAATTCAAACAAATTTAGACAAATATTCGTGTTTAATATCTCAAAAATTAGTGGAAAAATATTTCAAAAAATAATATAAAAAATACAAAAAATATTTCCAAATATTACAAAATATATTTTTTATAAATGTGCTACAAATATTTTAAAAAGTATAATATTTATATCTTATAATATTTATATATTTATTATATAATTATAATATTTTAATTATATCTCAAAATAATAATATCATGTTAACGATTAGTTGAAAAATATAAAAAAATATTTCAAATAATATTTTTAAAAATACAAAAAATATAAATAATATTACAAAATATATTTAAAAAAATTTCAAAAAAATGTCCACAAAAATGTTTACAAATATTTCAAAAAAATGTTTAAAAATATTTCAAAAAAAATGTTCAAAAATATTTCAAAAAATTTCAAAAATATTTCACAAAATTTCAAAAATATTTCAAAAAATTTCAAAAATTTCAAAAAAATACTTCGAAAAAATGTAAACAAAATATTTCAAAAAGGCGACGCCGAAGATTTTAGATGACAAAAAATCATTTTAATGGCAAAAAGTCAATTTTTCGGGTTTTTCTGGGGTACGCGGTAAAAAATTCAAAAAAATTTCCGGACCAAGACCATACTTTTGAAAATTTATTAAGATCGGGTATAACAGATTTTTGCGACGTACCCCGGTTCTCGAGTTACCTCACCAGATACACACACACACATATATATATATAATTAAATAGACTTTCTTTTATATGTATAGATTGATACACTCAGTACAACATTACCAAATAAATTTGATATAGTTACCATTAAATTAATAATTCCCAATTCTAAAGATATTATAATAAGTGGTATATATAAATGCCCCGAATTTGATATCATTAATTTTTCAGATGAAATATATAATTTATTTAATACACTCTCTACTGATAATACAATATTTCTTTGCGGAGACTTTAACATTGATATATTAAAATTAACTTGTCCTAAAGTCTCTCATTTCATTGATATACTTATTTCATTAGGTTTACATCCAATAATAACCAAACCCTCACGCATTACTAATATAACGTCCACCTTAATTGATAACATATACACAAATTATAATCATGTACCAATATCTAATGGTTTATTATATAATGATATTAGTGACCATTTACCCATTTTTTGTATTTATAAATTAAATAAATTTAATAATTCTATTAAAAAAAATAATGAATTCATATATTATATGACACAGAATAATATAAGCGAGTTTAAGCTCTATCTTCTAAATTATAATTGGTCAGCTTTATACAGAATAGATAATGCGCATCATGCTTTTGACTTATTCATTTCTACTTTAGAAAACTCTAAACAAAAATTCCTTTCTAAAAAAAAAATATATACAAAAAATTCTTATTTAAATAAACCTTGGCTAATAGAGGCCTTAAAAAATGTATAATTAAAAAAAATAAACTTTACCAAAACTTAAAAAAAAAACATTCTGTATCTAATGAAACTATTTATAAAAAATATAGAAATTGTCTTTCAAAAATCATAAATAAAGCTGAACGCTATTACTATAATCAATATTTTATTACTAACAGAAACAACCCTAAGCAGATATGGAATAAAATAAATACTATTATACATAACAACAAAAATGGTAATATATTTCCTAATGTAATAGAAGATAATAAACGGTGTGAACAATTTAATGATTATTTTTGTAACATAGGTGAGAAGTTAGCTTCTAAATCAGAAAAAAATTGTAATACCAATAATACATCTAATTATATACATAATAATTATACAAATTCATTATTTATTACTCCCACTAATCCAATTGAAATAACTAATATTGTTGAAAAAAGTAAACCAACAAATAGTACTGATTCTCAACTTTTCATTTAAACTAATTATTCAAATCATTTCTTCAATAAGTAATATATTTAACCTTTAACCTTTAACCTATCCCATAGCATTTGGATGCCGTAGGGGCGCCGTTGAATTCCATATAACTTTTCTCCATCCTTCTCTGCTCATCGTCGCTATCATTGCTTTTACAATATCCATGCCAGTCCACTCGACAACATTGTCTTGCCATTGTAACTTCGGTCGTCCTCTTCTTCTTATACCGTCAACAGTTTCTTGCAGAATTGTTTTTGATATTGTGTCAGACCTAATAACGTGACCGAACCATTTGAGTTTCTTTTCAATAACCTTTGCTAATAGTTCTGAGTGTGGGCCGATTTGACATGTTACCCGTCTTCTAACTTCCACGTTCGTGACTCTATCTTTATAGTTAATATTTAGTAATCTCCGAAGGCATCTCATCTCTAGAGCACGTATTCGTTTTTGCAGATCTTTACTTAGTGTCCAAGTTTCGATGATTAAGTAATATATTATCATATTTAATTAATCTATGTATACAACAGGGTATATTTCCTAATTGTCTAAAAACTGCTAAAGTCGTAACTAAATATAAATCTGGTAATATTGATGATCCTTCTAATTATAGGCCAATATCTCTATTATCATCTTTCTCAAAAATTTTAGAAAAAGTCTTAAAATCTAGATATATAGATTTTATGGAAAAAAATAAAATAATTAATAAATCACAATTTGGTTTTAAAAAAGGAGTTTCAACTTCCGACGCATTGACTGACCTAACCGGAACCACAGCTTCAAATAAAATGAAATATTATGCAGCTATATCTATAGATCTAAAGAAAGCATTCGACTCCATCAGTCATGATCTATTAATAAATGAGTTAGAGAAGTATGGTTTCAGAGGAGTTGCTTTAAAATTATTAATATCTTTTCTTAATAATAGAAATCAATTTGTAATATTCAATAAGTCTAAATCACAAATAAAGAATATTAAGTTTGGTGTCCCTCAAGGATCTGTCCTCGGTCCCCTATTATTTTTAATATTTATAAATGACATAGTCAATATTAAAACACAAGGCCATTTTGTTTTATTCGCTGATGACACTTCTATTATATTCCGTGAAAATAATATTAATTCTATGGAAAATTCCATGAATAAAACTTTAAAAAATATTGATATATGGCTATCATTAAATAAATTGACAATTAATTTAAGCAAAACTAACTATTTAATATTTAATAATAATAAAGCAAAATTATCTATTATATTAAATAATATTGTCATTATTCAAAAAAACTCAATAAAACTCCTTGGTGTAATTATTGATTCGAACATGAATTGGAAACTACAGACTAATATGGTTAAATCTAAACTTTATTATGGATTATCAATTCTAAGAAAACTAAATAATATTTTACCCATCAATATTTTAAAACTAATATATTATTCTGTATTTCATTGCCATCTTATTTATTGTACACATATATGGGGGAATAATTATGATGTAACATCAAAACAAATAAGTATAGCTCAAAATAAAGCTATAAGAATATTATATCGTCAAAAAAATAGAACTAATGTGGATAATATTTACAAAGAACAACACATTTTAACTTTTAAAGAAATAATATTCTATAATGCCTGTAAAATTATGTTTAGGATTAAAAATTATCAAATTTCAACAACAATTATAAATTTATTTAAATTACAAGACTCCACTTATAATATGCGCGATAATAACAAATTTAAAATACCTTTAGTTAATACCAATGCAAAAAAGTTTAATATAACTTATTATGGACCCATTTGCTGGAATAATCTACCGATACATATAAAATCATACAATAGTAAAACCACACTTAACCAATTTTGTTCAAAAATTAAATATTTAATATCATGTAATCTCTAATCTATATTAAAAATTCATATCTTTTATAATATTTTGTAATATATGTACATAAGTATTATTAATATGCGCACTATTATTATTTATATTATTATTATTATTATTATTATTATCATTTATTATTATTATTATTATTATTATTATTATTATTATTATTATTTTTATTATTATTATTATTATTATTATTATTATTATTATTATTATTATTATTATATTATTATTATTATTATTAAATTATTATTATTATTATTATTATTATTTATTATTATTATTATTAATATGTATATTCGATATAAATATCTTGTATTACACCATTTTTATTATTACATTTTCTTATTTCATAATTATTATTATATATTAAATATTTAATATTGTTGTTATAAGGATATTCTTAATATAAGCTACGTATAGCTTCTGAATATCCTTCTGTATATTAATTAAATATTCAGTAAATAAATATTCATTCATTCAATAATATATAATAAGATATTTAATATTATATTTAATATTATATTATATAATATATATATATATATATATATAATTTAACAATACAATTGTTGTTCTTAGAATATATGGAAAGGATAAAGCATGTATATTATACATTGTATAATCAGTATACATTGCAGTTCTAATAACATATGTCCATCGAGGACAGCATGCCCTTTCCTTGATTTATTACTAATCTATTTATTTGTAAATATTCATAGATATGAGAATAAATTTCTCAAAAACTCACACCCGTCTCTACATCTGCTTACTTGTGTAATGCTGATTATGAAAATATTCTATCTCCTATACAAAATCCTCCTACAATACATAAATACTTGTCCTTTCTTCTGATTCCCATACTTAATCAAATGCAATAAACATATCTGCCATTTAAAAACACCTACCATGCATCTTCCTGCTATCTCCTCTCATATTATTTGATTGATAAATATTCACTATAATTGAATACTTAAATATCATACCCCTCCCTCACGCCATATAAATATATATATATATATATATATATATATATATATATACATATATATATGTATGATGCATTTATTAATAAAAATATATATATATATATATATATACATATATATATGTATGATGCATTTATTAATAAAAAATGTTTATGCATATTAGTTGACCTCGTATTCATCGCGAATCATTTGTCACACCTATTTAACAATACGGTAACTCTATAATCGTTTACCTATATTATTATGTAACTATATATATTCCCTTTATAGAGTGATATTTCTATCTCGTAACTGATACCCCTGCCACCGTCACCACCGTGATAGATCACATATCTCTCTCTCTCTCTCTCTCTCTCTCTCTCTCTCTCTCTCTCTCTCTATATCTCTCTCTATATATCTCAATCTCTCTACATCTCAATCTCTCTATATCTCTTTCTGTCTCTCTCTATATATATCTCCATCTCTCTCTCACTCCCTCTCTGACTCTCTCTCTTTCTCTTTACCTATATATATATATATATCTAATTAATGCATTACACCAACACGACCACCACCACTGCACTGTAACGCACACCACACTTTCATTAGGCAATCGGACACAAGCCTACACAGTGAACAGCCTACACAACCCGATGATAACCCACACACACACACACACACCGATGCAGCACTGAAAGCTTTCCTAGCCTAGCGTAGTAACGATACTTTAGTCAACAACGACATCGCTAGCTGTACACCTGCGTTAGTGCACCTCAACAGTACGAGTAGTATAGCAGTACTACCGACATCCCCACTACCATTAGTAGTAGCATTAGCACTATCATCACCACTACGAGAGGTTTCGCGGTAACACCACTACTTTCCCACCACCACCACCGCCTCTAGCCCCGACAGCCCCATCACCGCCGCCACCACGATGGTGAACGCAACATTCGACGATCACATGACCCCTCACGACGACGTCACGCTAGCACAGCTGACGCTAGCCGTAGCGGCTCTAGCCTCGACCCTGCTGTACGTGTCGCGACTGTTCCATCGTCACCTACGCCCCCTGGTGGACAGACAGACGTTACCCGGTGGCGACAACAGCGGCGACGCTCTGATCGAGGCTGCGACGCCCCCCGCCGCCGAGAGTAAAGTCGAACTAGACGACAAGGTTACGAGCGAGATCATCGTAAGGTCACCGCAAGGTCATCGTCTTATGAACATATCACTTCAATTGTAAGATTTAGTCTAACAATGTCTTTAATTTTACAGTTCTATATAACCTATATATGTGTATATATATATATATATATATTATCATATATTATATTTGTATAAACTTCAATATTTAAAAATACAATTATGGTATCTTGTTGCATCTGATTAATAAGTAAGTTAATCTCTGATGATAAGCAACAACTGTATACATCATAAAATATAGTATTATTTAATACAGCATGTGTATATATACATTTACAAAGTAATAAATATAATACAAATAAAATATTACGATCATTATTCATCACATATTAATGTATGTATATTATTGGACAATTGTATGTATTAATGATTTTATCTTATTGAATTATTGCCAAGTATATATTTGTGATTATAATAGGAAAATATTATAGGGATTACATATTTGAATATAATATACAAATCAATGACAAAACTCTTTTTAATAATTTCAATAAGATTATATCTAAATTGTAATATAATTTATACGAATTATATTATTTAAACTGTTTATAAAAGTAGTATTGAATAGTAGTACATTTTTCAATTCAAACAGATTTTATAAATAAATTCATTTTTAATAAATAACATATTACATTTTTTTTTAAAATAATTTGTATATGTAATGAAATTCTATTTGAATTAATCAAAATATATATATTATAGACTTCTAATAATAATATAATTATATATTTAAAATTATGATATATTTTTCGACACAATGTATAAATTAAATTGTATAAAGAATTAAAAATAATAAATAATTAATTTACAAATAAATAAATATCTATGATATCTTTGAAATCATTAAAGTATTAATAAATATATCACTGAAATGATTATATTTTGGAGTACAACGATTACAATGTTAGTAGATAAGAGGGCAAGTGTCACCTTATCATTGGTTATACTATGCTATATAACAAAAGTTAGAGGTCAAGATTATTGTGCTGTACTTTGTGTATAATTTTCTTTATTATTAAGAGGTGTTCATTTAGATTATCATTTTAAATAAATTTGTTATACAATATGTTATATCTATTTATATATATATATATATTATATATATATATAATATATATTATATATATATATATATATATATGTATCGTTATTATTTATCATATCGCCATACTCTTATACCTATAATTTAGGAAGTCGAACCGAAGAAAAACTTCTCCAAAGTGCCGACCCCTCCATCGGTGGATGAATTCCTATCGCATGTTATTCAGTTCTCGATCATATTGATTGTGTTCTGGATCAGTGACTACAGAAAGGTTTAATATAGAAATATAGGTCTATAGTTAGTATAATATAAGCATATACCTCAGAGGTATTATCTCTAGATAATAATAATGATAATAATAATAATAATACGTTTATTTAGAAACTTAGATACTATAGTAATAAAACAGTTTTCTAAAGTATAATCTTTACACGTCATATAACATTGATATGGGCGCCTCACGTGTAAGTAAGCGAGGGTGTGATATTGTGTAGTTTGCACGGTCGGAAGGTTTGTAAGTTTACCGTTGTATCCGCACACACTATACCAACTGGTGTTCAGAGAGTGCCTAACTATTAGACTATCTTGACCAGTGGTTCCCAACCTATGGGTCATGAGTCCCAAATTTGGGTCATGAGCCAATTTCTAAAAATATTTATATATATATATATTATAGTTTATATTATTCGTTTACGAATAATGTTTAATAATAAAATAATTAAATTGTTCATCGGGTCATGGAATATTTTTAAATTAAGAATTATCAAAATATGGGTCATGACGAAATAAGGTTGGGAACCGCTGATCTAGACAAGTTAGTGCTAAGTCGGCTACTCTGAATAACAATACATACCAAGCCAGATAATAACATACCCATTCGTATATTATTATTATTATTATTATCAGATTTAGGCAATGCCAGGGTAATTATAGAAGCAGTGTTGCTTATCGATACAATTACCCCTTATCACGATTAGTCATGATTAAATAAACGAATAGATTACCACTATAAAATAGGTTGATAATAATCACTAAGAATAAATTTAAAATTTATAAACATAGATTAATAAGCAGACTTACTAATATCTATATTACAGACACCGTACACTCTAGTATCCTTATGTGTTATGCCACGAACATCGCCTCCCAAGTGTGTTAATCACACGCTTAACACACACTATGTATCCAGCTATAGGTATACTCGCGTGCACACATATGTGTGTGTGCGCGTGCGTAGGTGTTTACGTCTGTACAGATTACAATACTGTACCCCGCACATCCATACCCCGTATTACCTTCAGCGAATGCGGGGTAATAGTTGCCTGTATTGATTTATTATAACAAATTAATTTTGTTCTATAAAATTAATAATAGTTACTCTCGTGTATTTGGGTTATAGATTATATATTATAGGCTATAGGTTATAGATTATAGATCTAGACAGGATATAGAGTATAAGTTATAAATATATATATATATATATTATAGATTATAGATCTAGATATATTATAGGTTATAGATGGTTATAGGTTATAGACCTACATAGATTACATGTAATCCAGACGTACACCATCGATATAAAGAAAGTGGATAAGCAATTGACGCACGCAATGCATGTAAAAGATAGACAAGTGAATGATACTTTTATCGATAAATTAACAAAATGGTATCAGCTATTTTGATTGGATATTAATCATATTATATATGTCAAATATTAAAACAGTAGGCTTTTCGTCAAAATAGATTAAAATGACTTCTATCTATATCAATGGATTTAAATTATAAATATCAATAAAATCAATAAAATAGTATTATATCTTCAATTTAAAAACACAAAATTACGAGGAATGTTGATATTATGTATTTTAAATATATAATTTTATTTTTAGTATAGATAGTACATTAAAATTGGTTGTAATTATCAATATATATATGTATAAATAAATATTATTATAAATAAAAAGTAGTGGGCCAGATAGTGGGTTTCGAATGCAGCGCCCGTAGCGGATAGTGCCATACATTCAATTGATTATCCACTTTCTTTATATCGATGACTCACACATGTTTAAACCTGTTTCTATACGCTCGTCGACAGGGATTCCCAGCAGGAGAGAGGGTCTACAGCGAAGATGTGTTTCTGTTCCTCATCTTCATCCTGTTCCTCGTGTCCATCTCGTTCACTACCAAGACCACCCAAGATGTGATTCTCAATAGGTTAACGACCAGCGATAACTCCCGCCGCATAACTAACACGCCACTATTAGGTAACAACCACAACATCCAATAATAACAACACTATTAGTTTTTCATAATAACGACTATCTTTTATAATAAATATAATTTTCTACAATAGATATTATTTTCGTATAATAAATATTAAAAACTATTCCATTTTCGTGAACCAAACTAATCGTCGATGTAAACTTAGTAATCTCTATAACGCGTAATATATAATTCATAAGATAATAGTGATATGCCTTAGAGGATACATGTATGATAGAGAATAGAGTGTGGTAGCCATAGTTGACCTAGATTGTGGTGACCCCAGTTGACCTAGACTGTAGTGACCCCAGTTGACCTAGACTGGGGTTTAACACGATGCCCAGGTGATATCTCGTGACCGACTCATCCAATCGGATTATCATATATATTATCTTATTTATTATATATTATCATATATATATTATCTTATTTATTATATATTATCATATATATATTATCTTATTTATTATATATTATCTTATTATATATTATCATATATATATTATCTTATTTATTATATATTATCGTATACTTTAAACATAGTAATCCGATTGGATGAGAGCTAGGTTTTAACCCGATGCATTGCGAGCGTCATTTATGTCACCGGCGCTCTCGTCCAATTGAATCATCATAACATGTAACTCGTACGATAATACCACCGCGGTACACCCCAGGGATCAAACGGAGGAGTGGAAGGGTTGGATGCAGGTGATGTTCGTGTGGTACCACTACTTTCACGCGTTCAACTGGTACAACTGGATACGGGTTTACATCGCCGCCTACGTCTGGATGACCGGGTTCGGTTAGTTCACGCGACCGTCACCAGGCGGCAGGGTATTAGCGAGGCGAGATAGCTTATAGGTTTAGAATGTGTAGCATTCGATGGGGTCGCGTACTTTAAGGGCGAATAATTAGCTCGTAATCGTGGCCGCGATGAATTATTCGTAATGTTAATAAATCGACGAAAATCCATTTTTAAATTAAATATTTATTAATATATTTTTTAATTATTATTAACGTTTTCGATATATCTAAATCGTAATATAACATGCATTATATATTATATATTATTTAGAAAGTTCACAAAAGTAATGTAGACAACATGTATTAATGTTTGCCGATTAGATTAGATCGTATACTTAGGTAATGGATATACCCGAACAATGGGATATAATTGTAATCACTGAATTACATAATACATCACTGAAAATTAAGCCATCTTTATATAAATAAAAGCATGTAATTGATACAAAGTTACTATTATATAAAGATCAAACCACCTCCTGTACTTATTTCTTGTAGTAATAGTATTAGTAGTAGTATAATTTATATGTTCACAAAAAATCTAATTTTAATTAAATTGTTCGAAAGTGATATATAAAGTTATGGAGACATACATAATAAAAAATAAAATAAAATAATAATATAATAATAATAATAAGAATTAATCATATGGAAATGTGTTAGAGTGTATTAAAATGAGTTCATAAAGTTAGTTAGTTCAATTCGAGTAAGTATCTATGTAGTTTATTTTTAAATTTGTTTATATATTTTTTGTTAGTTATAGTCCTTGGAAGTTTATTAGTAATTAGTATTAGTCGATTAGTAATTAGTCGATTGATTGCGTTTTCAATATATAGTATTAGTAAATTATTAATAGTAATGCACTAGTGCATATTATGAATATTATTATTATGAATATGAATTTATTTCCCCGATATCGAAGATAATACACTGAAGAATATTCAAAAGCTATAAATAAGCTTATATTAAGAATATCCTTAGCATAACAAAAACATCATATATCGATGTATATAAACATAATAAAATTGGAAAAAAAATAATATAGGACGTAGTTCGAGAATATAAATATCGAATACATACACATACATATCAACATATGATCTGTAAGATAAGCTTTCGTTCACTAGTGATATTTGCTAAGTGTGGTAGTATCGGATTGTTATATTCTACTGTGTGTGGTGTATAACCAGTGATTGTCATATAAACATAATACTGATGTGATGTTAATACTAACGCACACTACTAATAGAACGTGTATTGTAGTAATATCCACTGATTGATTACTAGTAACCCGATACACGATAGCTTATATCTTATTAATATCATAAATAACCTGTTATTTAGAAAAAGTATTATTTTCTTCACAACATATTTGCATATTTTTTTTTTTTTACTAATTTAATTTAGTAATTGTGGATACATGTAGTAATGCACGTATTTAAATAATATAACCTATTTAGTAATTATATTACTTATACATAAGTTTATAACTAGTGGTATTTGAGGATAAAGCTTGTTTTAAATCACTGTAAATAAATTTACGCATCTGAATATAATAATAATAATAATAATAATAATAATAATAAATATTTATTATAAGTTTTAAATTGTACATTTTTTTACGTATGAAATATATAATTATTTATGTTATTATTTCCTCTAAAGGGCTTCAGATTAAGATCAATATCTTTTCTATGCTGCCGTCCGATGTATGATAAATAGTTCATTTATTACAAAATTATATCTAAAATCTGCTATGTAAATAATTCAAAGCAATTCAGTCATACGGATACGATTCTTAATAAGCCAATATATAATTAACTCAGTACTATTATAGTTCATATATAATTATATATAAGATTACATATTATAATACTGCATTCATTAAATAGTAACTATTTCAATACTGAATTAATTATAATTAATTCAGTATTGTAATAGTTAATATTTAATGAATGCAGTATTATAATATTTAATCTTTAGTAACCATTCGAAAATATCATAATGTAATTTTACACTTTATATATGCTTGATATCTATTATAATACTTACATATAATATATAGTAGCCATGGAACAATTCATCACTACTGAATACTTACTGAATAGTCATTACATTTTAACTTCACTCACGCTAATGTTACAACTTTACATCTCCTGTCAGAGCTATAATAATAAATAGTAATAAAGGTAAATCAATGCTAACATTGTTTATAAAATGAGACGTTTGTTGCCTTTAACGATATTCTATTTGCATAAATCGAAAAAATGTGTCCATAAACAATTTTATTTTCTTTTTCTGATATTTTTGCGGTCAACAATATTTATTTTAATAAATCGAATATTTGTCTCCGTAAACACCTATTTTCCGTATCCCGCTTTACGATCGCGATAACATCCGCTCCCGATAGGGGCGCCACGCTCACACCACCCCAACCCCTATACTATAACCACCACTCTCACCACCCCAACCCCTATACTATAACCACCACTCACACTACCCCTATCCCTATACTATAACCACCACTCACACCACCCCAACCCCTATACTATAACCACCCCTACCCCTATACTATAACCACTCCTATCCCTATACTATAACCACCCCTACCCCTATACTATAACCACTCCTATCCCTATACTATAACCACCCCTATCCCTATACTATAACCACTCCTATCCCTATACTATAACCACCACTCCATAGGTAACTTCTCGTTCTTCTGGCTGAAGCAAGACTACTCCCTGTGGCGCATCACCAAAATGCTGTTCCGGCTGAACTTCTTCGTGTTGGCCCTGTGCGCCACCCTTCACAACGACTACATCCTGTACTACATCTGCGCCATGCACACCTACTGGTTCCTGTCCGTGTACGTAACCATGGCGATAGCGCCGTCCTACAACTCGCAGCCTCGACGCATGCTGCTGAAGTTCGTAATCTACGCGGTCGTTAATTTCGCGATATTCGACGTGGCCAATGTGGCCGAGGTGGTCTTTAAGCCGCTGGCGCCCGTTCTCGGATACACGGATGACAGTTAGCGCTAGTTTAGGGCTACCTTGTGTGTGTATCTAACATAGCGCTATGTTACTGTGTTACATTATATTATATTATATTATATTATATGTACTCAATTAAATTATATTATATTATATTTACTACATTACATTATATTCTATTATATGTACTACATTATAATATATTTACTACATTAAATATATTCATATATAAACGTCAGCACTTCTATAGTGGTATTTAGTAATACTATATGTTCTATATTCAATTAGATATTCTATTATATTTACTAAAAACATATATTTACTATAATCTATATCTGTATAACAACCTAGTTCACTTACTCTAACACAATATTCAATTGTATATACTATATAGTATCTATATACTAGCTATATATATATATATATATATATATATATATATATATATATATATATTAACTATTCAATTATTTTAACTACATTATTTATCTATATTTAACTATTTAAGAAAATATTAAATAATAAAAACTTTATTCAAATAAATTAATCATATTAAACTATAGAAATTATTATTGCATAATATATATATATATACACATGTATAATGAATACAATACGATCTCACCTAGATCATACGATAATGCACGAATGGGTATTCAGGGCGGGCCTAGATCACTGGGCATGCTTCATAGGTATGGTGTGCGCCTATAACTACCCCCACTACGAAGCTTTCCTTCGCAAACTCGAGAAGAAGGTCGTCTCACAGGTCAAAGTTAACTACTCGGAACACGCTACCAAGGTCAGTCTATTCGCGTGTCTTTGAAAATCATTTATGTTCTAGATCTATAATTTTTATCTATTTTTGTTCTATATAATATAATATAATATATAGTATAATATATATATATATATATTATTTGTTTTTTAAGTATTATATAATTCTATATCCAGTATTCACATTTCACTTATTATATAATTTATATATTTTTGATATATATTTAAGTTTTTATATTATGAGATAGTTGTTATCTTAGTCCATTAGGAATTCTATATCAACATCTGTATGATAACATGATATATGTATAATTAACACATAATCTAATTTTATTATATATATGTATATATATATGTATTATGTATTACAATGTATATTAAAAATTGGAAAACGCCAGCTAGTTAATTTAATAACAGATGTTAATACTAATGAAGCATACACAATACAACAATGCTCACATTATACCCTACACTTCATTCAAGAACATATAAGTGTTACCTATAAGTATAACCTAGTCTTCCCTATTTCAAAAGTTTCCTATATGTACTATGTTATTGATATATATATACACTAAAGGGAACACCAAAGATTTACCGAAGTCTTCGCAAAATCTTTGGGGACACTATGTTCTTGAATGAATTGTAGGGTATAATGTGAGTATTGTTATATTCCAAGTATTGTGTATGCTTCTATTGTATTAACATCTGTTATTAAATGAACTACCTGGCGTTTTCCAATTTTGTAATATACATTGTAATACATTTATATATTTATATATTTATATATATATATATATATATATATATATATATATATATATATATATATATATACATATATACATATATATATGCATATCCGCCATTAATAATAAATCTAATCAGAAAATGGATGAAATATGGCCTTAAACAGAACCAAACGAAGCTTATGTTAGGTAGATCTATTATGTAAATTATTCCATAGGTCTATTATGTTATATTATAGTGTAACTTAAAGGTTTACATGTATCTTTTTTTGTGTAATAAAATATCTGAATGCATAGCCATTTATTTCTTTTGAAAATAACTATTTAATCATGGGTGTAAATATAAATAAAACCAGGATCAATACATATATATATATATAATAGAAAAATATTAAGAATAATTATATTGATAAGCTTTGCTTCTATAATTAACCTGGGGTAAATATTTTATTCTAATAATAATAATATATATGCATGTATATATAAGTATACACGCATAATAATATCGCTAAACCATAATATATTTAACTTTATATATAAATTAGCACAGTTTTTCTATTATTAGATATATTGAAAATAGATGGTAACTAACTTTATGATTATATTTTCCATATATAGGAGCTGTAATATAATTGACAACTAATTATAAATGACAATTAATCATATCATAATAAATGTTTAATATCATAATTTGTATGTGAGGTTATTAATAATTGAAGTTTATTATAATCAAATGTTTACGACTGAATCAGTTACTACATTTATTAATATGAATACCTGAATATATAATACATGATGATTTTTTGTATACTAATATTATTAATACCAATATACAATATATAGGGTCACTACTACCCCACCATTACCACCACCACCATCACTAGTACCACCTCTAACAACGTTATCACCATTATCACTACCACTTCCATCACAACTATAGCCATGATTACCACCATCACTATCATACCATCACTACCACTACCATCACTACCATCACTAGTAGTGTTTCACTACCATCACTACCACTACCATCATTACCACTACCATCACTACCACTTCCATCACAACTATAGCCACCATTACCACCACCCTACAGTCACTCTACGCTAGCACAATATCATGTGTACACTCTCTACGTATGGTATCAGACATAAGTAAGCACCACCACCACACCCACCGCCGCCATCATTACCGCTATCATCGCAGCACCATTTCCCCCACTACAACCCCTTACCTTAGTTGTTGTACGGTGGAATATATCAGTGGTTCTCTACTTATCATACCAGTCACATGTAAGCCCTACAGTCATCCTGACTGCAACCTCCCTCCCCCCACAGTTGCTCTATAAGGGCACAATATCACTAGTAATCTATGTATTGTACCATTAGTGTATATATACTGTCCACTACTACTACTACTACTACTACTACTACTACTACTACTACTACTACTACTACTACTACTACTACTACTACTACTACTACTACTACTACTACTACTACTACTACTACTACTACTACTACTACTACTACTACCACTACCACTACCACTACCACTACCACTACTCGACTGACCACTACCTACTACCACTACGCACTACCACTACGTTACCTCACGACCACTACCACTACCACACTACTACTACTACTACTACTACTACTACTACTACTACTACTACTACTACTACTACTACTACTACTACTACTAATAATACTACTACTACTACTACTACTACTACTACTACTACTACTACTACTACTACCACTACCACTACCACTACCACTACCACTACCACTACCACTACCACTACCACTACCACTACCACTACCACTACCACTACCACTACTACTACTACTACTACTACTACTACTACTACTACTACTACCACTACCACTACCACTACCACTACCACTACCACTACCACTACCACTACCACTACCACTACCACTACCACTACCACTACTACTACTACTACTACTACTACTACTACTACTACTACTACTACTACTACTACTACTACCACTACCACTACCACTACCACTACCACTACCACTACCACTACCACTACCACTACCACTACCACTACTTCTACTACTACTACTACTACTACTACTACTACTACTACTACTTCTACTACTACTACTACTACTACTACTACTACTACTACTACTACTACTACTACTACTACTACTACCACTACCACTACCACTACCACTACCACTACCACTACCACTACTACTACCACCACTACTACTACTACTACCTCGCCTACTACTACCCTACTATTAACCCTACCGTTACCACTACCCCCACCCCACAGTTACTATACGGAGGCACGATAGCAGCTGTCCTCTACGTCTGGTACCAAGAGGTCATGACCTTGGACAAGTTCGACTACAACCGCGTACACCCGTACACGTCGTGGATGCCTGTAGTAGGGTTCGCGGTGCTGCGTAACCTCTACCCGACCTTGAGAACCCGATACGTGCTGTTGTTCAACTGGCTGGGCAAGATCACGCTTGAGACCTACCTGACACAGCTGCATCTGTACCTGCAATCCAACGCCAAGCAGCTTATCATCTACATTCCTAAGTTAGTATCGCGATATGGTGCTGGTATCTTATATCTACTAGAGGATGTAGGTGTTCCACTCTTTTATAAGACAACTGTTAAATAATTATTATACAATTGTTATAATCAATATATAAGGTACATACTTCTATCTAATAGATTAGATAGAAGTTTGATACTTACACTTAATATTAATTTGCAATTGTGACATATATTTGTAATATTAGGTGTACACTAGAGCGTATATATATATATATATATATATATATATATGTATTTATATAAATATGTCAGTATAAAAACATTGTGGAATAATTTAAAGAAGTAAAACTAATTTTAATATCAAAGTATATATACAATAATTATGAAATAAACTAAATTTAATAAGTCGATCAATATGAATTAGTCCGATATTATATCATATGATTTTACTGGCTACCATATTTATAGTTATAAAAATAGGTTCAAATATATATATATATATATATATATATATAATTAAATTAACTATTATTATTTTTCATAGATTTAATATTACTTTTATTAGACAGTATACACTTATTGAATACTGATTATTATTTATTTCCCGCTATACATTCAATCCCATGCATATACATACGTTTAATAATGTATGTCAAGCATGTCAAGTATGTCAAGTATGTCAAGTATGTCAAGTATGTAGTAGTAGTTGTAGACTACAACGTGTAGTATAATTTATTTTTTCACAAATATAAAATATTAAATAAATAGCTCCCGTGATAATAAAAAATAATAATATATGATTATAGCGATATCCATAATAAAAATTAAAAAATAATAATATAAATAAATAGTTTGGATAGTGTATTAAAGTGCAGTTCAATAAGTAAGTTAATTCAGTTAAAATAAGTATCTGTTTAGTCATCTTAAATTTGTTTGAGAGTTATTCATAACTTCCATCAGCGTAATTATTACTCTATTCTATATAAATACACATTATGCAACGTTATCTAACTGCTACCCTAATAATATAATAATTCCTTGTGACCAGTTGTTCGGAGAACAAATATTGTGCTAGGTTAATACAATAGTTCACAATAGTTAACAATAAGCCATATCTCTCTATCTATCTCTCTCACACACAGTACTCCCACAAACACACACACACCCACATATACAGATACCCGTTGCTAAACTTTTCGCTGGCCACCATAATCTACCTGATGATCTCGCACCGAGTGTTCCACGTAACGGTGTGTTTCAGCGCGTTCCTGATCCCTCACGACGCGCGCCTAATGAAGCGTAACCTGATCGCGGTAGCAGCACTACTGCTCTGTTCCGGTATCGTCGCGTTCCTCGCCAAGTGGCTGTAGTGACCCGCCGACCGGTGGTTATCGCGTTAGCATCGCTCACTACCGTCCGTAACCTCGTGTAACCTCGTACTACCTGTATGTAACCTCGTATTACCTCATTCGTAATCTCATGTAACCTCTTACGTAACCTCGTCCTACCCGTATATAACCTAGTATTACCTCATTCGTAACCTCGTGTAACCTCGTACGTAACCTCGTGTAACCTCGTGCAACCTGTATTACCTCGCGTAACCTAAACGATTGATTATAATAATACATAAAGTATACTTATAATGATATATCACATCTGTGCGGTGTGCGTCATCAATCAGTGTACCCTATCGATTATAGCCGTAACCCGATGTCGTTACTAGTCCGTAACCATACCTAACTATAATCACTACACGTGTGTACATCTCAATGTTCCCCGGTCACAAATGTCCTCAACGGAAATGACTATAACCCGATGTAGTTATCCGTGTAATCTACGCTTGTCTGCGAGTATCCATATGTCCCCCATCCCCGTCGAGAGTGACCGTAAGTAGATGTAGGTGTCGCCTCCGTAACCCGCTCGTCTCTTTACCGGTATACGGTGAGCCCGCCTTCCCGAGTGTTCCGCCCTCCGCCCCTGGGTGAGGTTTTACGCATTTTCAACCTTCGTCACCGTCTGTTAATCCGGAATGTATCGTTAATCTAGAACGATCCGTCTACTTCCGACTACCTATCAAGCATTCCATTATATACGTTAATCTGACGTGGTCGTCGTATCTACCGATATTATTATATTCTATTTATACTTACCCTTACGCCCTCTTACATTCGATTGCTATTTATTTTGTACCTATTACGAGCTATATATTAGAATCAAACCTACGCTCGCAATTAATTATGCAACGGTTTTATTTTAATCGAATACCTAGAGTAATTAACCGATCAGAACACATTTACAAATCGACCAATTAGAACATATTTATACGTTATTTCTATGTTATACTGACAGCGCATTCACATTCCAACATTTATATATTTATATTATTGCCACGCGACGTGGAATCCTACACTCGTTGTATTCACTTTATACCACGAAACAAAGTAATGACATAGTTAATCGTCTTTATTACATAACCTATTCAACGATTACCATTACGTAATACACATCCGTAGGATGAGTTTGTTATCGATTGTGTACAACCTAGATTATGCACGAATCTATTGAAATCACTTAAATATATACTTAAATATATACTTAAATATATATTTTATTTATAATATTCTTGATATATTATGTAATATATCTTTATGTGATTATTGCAAATTTTATATGAAATGCTCATTCTAATATATGTAGGGTATAAAGGTTTATTTTGTTATTTTGTTTTACGTTAAATTATTATTAGATACTATTTATTAAAATCGATGTTAAAATTATTCTTATCGTAGATTTATTTTAATATTTTATGTATGTATTTATATAATTATTTTCATTATGAGGATAGGATGTATAAGATAATGCTATCACTTGAGATATTAGTACTTTATCTATATAAATAAATTAAATTAAAAAATATATGAATGAATTATTCTCTATTATTCTAGGACTGTACATAACAAAAACAGATAATTTAAGAAACGTAAATAATGTTCGTAAATTTAAAAATCATAATAAAGTATTATAATTAGTTTGTACGGTATGGCAATAGAGTGTGACCCATGATAATGATAGTTTAAATTTAATCGCACTTACTATAAGTACTGCTCTAATAAAATTAAGAGGGAAATATAACACTGAATTAACGCACTCGTAATATTTGTAATACAAAAATTGTTTTTCAAATAAAATAGAATATATGAAAATATTAACTATCTTGTTTAAATTGTTATTCATATATCATATTCAAAATAATATATATATTATGGATGTGTGTTTAATCTAAAATATATTTTAATTATATATAAACAATGTATAATTAAGATTATTTATCGATGTTTAAGAAACGATGGCCACACAATCTCAGCTACGCTTGATATCGGATTAGAATGAAATAACTTCACGTTTCCAATAAACTAGAATATGTGTATTAGATTGAGATTGGCTGTAATGCGCCGTAAAAATAGGTGTAACATAGTGTATTTACAACATTTATATTTTATAGTTGTAAATTACAGTTTGTAATACTATTACTTTTTAATGCACTGTAAACATTAAATAAATAATATATATTTATTTAAATTTGTATTAATTATTATAATATTTGTCTTTATTTTTATATATTTTATATTAGTACTAATATGAACTAATTGTAAATTATTATTTGAATTAGATATTTAAGTTAATATTCTAAATTTGATAAATAAGTTACTATTTTAAAATTTATATATTATTGAATAATCATTATAGTCTTGCAAAATATTATCTTATTCAAGTTTCACCTTGAACAACAATTATAATCATAATTATATTGATAAGAAAATACAAATTGTAATTGTGGTAAACTTTATTATAACTATTGAACATTAATTACATCTTTTATATATGTATTTTAATGTGGTTCTTAGGTTGACATTTGGTTCTTAAATGTTTTAATAAATTATATTTTATATGAATAAGTATTTATAAAAACATTTTTAGTTTGAGTATACATTAAACAAGTTGTAATTATTTATGGAGGTTGGTGTATATGCACTAGTTTTTATATGCTCACAAAGCACTCATATATTTATAAAGTTGTAAAAACGCTATATGAATGTTTTTAACCATACTTCAATAGACTTTTAATGGCCACATAATAGCAGCATAATAGTACAATGTAAAACGTGAGGACATTAGTTATGCTAATATGTTGCTATTATGCGGATATTACTGTTAGCTGGGTATAAACTACCAATACCTCCTATAACCTCTGTTATTATATAACCTAGGTTATAGGAGATATTGATACTCCCCAGTAAGAGAGTAACAACTTCGTTAATAGTAGGAATAGTATTCCTATATAGAAATAGTATTACGAAAATAATACTTTTATATAGCTGATGCGTTTCTATATTCATAATAGCAATACCTCATATAGGATATATATATATATATATATTTATATATATATATATATATATATATAGTATATATATGCTTAGCCTAAATAAGACCTCATATAACCTCTTATAGGAGGTTATAGGAAGTATTGGCCTAAGGTTATATATAAACTCCCTGATATAACCTAGGTTGTATATAGCTATAGGAGGTATTGCTAATATCCATGCATATAGAGATAATTATCTAATTAAGATAAGATCTAGAAATATCTATAAATACCTCCTATAACCTATTAGGTTATATAAGGTATCTAATCTAAATATATATATATATATATTTATATATATATATATATATATATATATATATATATGCCAATTGGTCATAGATTTAGAGTACGAACTCTAAATTTATGAACCTAAGCATATGTACCTGAGTAATACTTTATAAAGTATAATCTTTGCTATTAATAATCCTGCTGATACGCATGTGCAAATTAAATAATAATAAATAAATATTTACATTCTAGATCGATTTATCGACGTATTTTCATAGGTTTTGTATATAATTATGTGAATAATTTTAATTTAGTATCATATTATGTAAAATAGTATTTTTTGTGATAGTATACATTATATAAATATATAATAAATATCTATATATATGTAAACAATATGTGTTTAAATAAATTTTCTTAAACACGCTAAATTTTATAAACGGAAGTATAATAATATACATTTAAAATTTATAATGTACATTTAAAATTTGTAATGTACATTAATATTATCACGTCGTACAATTATGGAATTTTATTAAAATATACTGAGAATAGAATTGATTTATATTTAAAAATAACATATTTGCTGTAAATATAATTTTTTTTATAATTATCTTTTGTATTACCAATTATATAATTTAAATATATTTATTGACATATGCAATAAACATTTTAATAAGTTATTTTTTATTTTATTATAATATATATTTACTTTTATTATATTATCATAATAATTATGTATTTTATTTATTTTAACAACATTTCAAAATAAAAATAATATATATATATCTTTTATCATAAGTTTATAAATTACATACATCATGTAACATGATTCATGAACATACATGTATTACATCATGTATTTTACATGTAATGTATGATAAAATTAGATGGAAAAATTAGATGGACATCGATCGTAAAGTTAATCTGATATGTTATTCAGTATACTATACTATTGAAATCTATGTCCTTAGAAAATTAAGTTAACTTTATTATATTGTATTATATGTAAAGATTTCATCGCTAGTAAAGTTAATCTTATATGCTAAAATTAATATAATCAAGTGAACTTAACGATCGATGGACATCGATTTCCGTCGAATTTGTCAGTCGATCGTAAAGTTAATTTGATCCGATATATATATATATATATTATTATAATAATTATAGTTATAAATATAGATATATTAAATAACATATACTATATGATATAGATAAAATTATACAATATTTTAAATAGTAATTATTAAATAATGATAATTTAAATAATCAAGTGAACTTAACGATCGATGGACATCGATTTCCGTCAAATTTGTCAGTCGATCGTAAAGTTAATTTGATCCGATATATATATATATAATATATATTATATATTATTATAATACTTATAGTTATAAATATAGATATATTAAATAACATATACTATATGATATAGATAAAATTATACAATATTTTAAATAATGTATTCAATATGTTATAATATTGTATCTCGTCGCTAGTAAAGTTAATCTTATATGCTAAAATAAATTGGTGAACTTAACGATTGGACATCGATTTCCGTCGAATTTGTCAGTCGATCGTAAAGTTAATTTGATCCGATATATATATATATATATTATTATAATAATTATAGTTATAAATATAGATATATTAAATAACATAGATAAAATTATACAATATTTTAAATAATGTATTCAATATGTTATAATATTGTATCTCGTCTAAAGACAAACATCTGTAAACAATACTATGCATAGTTAAACTATAAAGGGTTCTGATGCTATAAAAATAATTGACTATATAGTAAACAATTATAGTTTAATATAGAGTATGATCATCTGTATTTTTTATAAAACTTGTATATTTATATACAAAGTATAATCAAGTAAATGTTAGACTTAAAGGGGTTTCACACCAACTCGAATGCAATTATTAACTCCAATAATTAGAGGTTAAAGTTTAACTTTAATATTTAAATCCATTATTTAAAATAAAATAAATGCTTATCTGTAAAAGGGGTTTCACACCAACTCAAACGCAATTATTAACTCTAAAAAAGTAGGTGTAAAACCTCTTTAAAAACATATAGTTAAACTTTAACCTCTAATAATTCGAGTTAATAATTGCGTTCGAGTTGGTGTGAAACCCCTTTTAGTCATTTAACAATATAATAATTTAATATCAAATGCGTTTCATGAATTTACCCTTAGTTTGGCCGTAAGTTACAGCCTGTAACCATTAAAATTTTCATTTATATATAAATATACATTTATATTATATTTATAAATATGTTATATAAATCGTCAGTTACCTTTACAATTAAACTATATAGTAAATATTTAATAATATATTTTATAATGCATGTAACCCACTTACTAAGTAAGTTTGATAGTTATATTATTATATTGTTAAATTTTCCATTTTAACATGGTAATATGATTAAGTTAATCATGTTAACTTTTAAATAAAAGTATTTATATTAGTAAATTTCCCTAAATTATTTCCGACTATGATTTTTACAAATATATTTATTAAAAATTTGCTAATATTACTTACTAATATTATTTTACATACAAAATCGTATTACATGATTTCAAGTATATCTTTAGTAAAATCTTGGAAATAATTAAATTAAATTATTAAATATATATTTTTCAATGATTATTCATTTCAAAATAAAATATATTGTTGATGATATTGGTGTATTATAAGCAGGGAATTTTAAATGCAATATATTTCTTCTCTAGATACTAATATATATCTACAACATTAATACCAACATGTTTTTTATATATATTTCATAATTTCTCTATTATCCAATATTGCAAATTATAAAATAATAAATAATACATGTTGGTTAAAAAGTTTAAATTCTCATGAAATCTGATATAAAATGCTACTTAATGTATTATATGATTAGTATATTTAGAGATTATAGGATTTAGACTTAAATCGGCCACCAATATGTCACGTGACTAACCGAGAGTTAAAGTAAACAATTCGTGTAGGGATTATATAATATCATATTAATATATAAACAAACGGTATTATGATATGTATGTATATATAAAACGCGAATTCACTACTCGGTGAATAATTTACTAAGAAATATAATGCAAGCCGCGTAATGTTTAATTTAACTTTTGGTCTAACACGTGACTTATTGTGGGCCGATGTCAGTATTCAGCGATTATAGAGTTTAATAATTATTTGATATTAAAAAATATAGTAATTATATTATTAATTTATAAAACATTATTATTTGATAATTTATTAAATAATAGAAAAATATGTACATTAATTAAAGGTATTAATAGTATTATTCTACTTTATATTTATTATATTTTAGAAAGTATATTTCAAACTTATAACTTAGTTTATAATATAAACTTTATATTGACATAAAATATTAATATATATTTTATAAAATCTTTATTACTCATTCATTATAAAGTAATGAATACGTTTTGTAATTATCATTTAAATACATATAACTAGCTATTTGACAAAATAAATATGTTGAAATATTTTGTATTAATTAAATTATATAAAGAATACATATGTGAATAATATATATATGCATGAAAATATGTATTGATTTTCTTATCTTATAATATTTATTATTAATATATTAATTTATTTACAATTTTAATATATATAAATTATTTCAAATATCTATATTAAAATATATGAAAATCTTCGTTCTAAAATGTTTTTATAATAATAATCATATACTAATCGTATGTATTTATATTTATCATTTAATATAGATAATTGTATGAGTCAAAAAAGCGAAAAACCAACATTATCGGGTCAGCGGATAAAGACCAGAAAGAGGGGTTAGTCATTACTAATGAATCATTAGTATATCATATAGTGTAATTATTTAAATAATATGTTATATAATTAATATATATATATATAGAATTTAACATGTATTTATTAATATACACATGTACTAATATAATACTATTAATATAATATATTATTAATGATATGAAAAATGTATTATATTTTTTCCTATTGTGTATATGAATATATTATAGTCTATAATAATAACCGAATCAAAATAGGAACTACAAAATAATAATCTCTAGGATCTTATATATACTAAATACCAAATAATAAATAAACAATTGTAAATAAATTAAATAATTATTATAATTAGTTTTCATATAATTTATTTTCATTGTTTTTTTATTTAAATGGATTCAAATTCAATAGTTCTCATTTTATCTTTTCGCCGATATTGATTGATTTGTTATTTTTTCCGCAACAAGATTTTCCAAAAGAAATATACATGACTCAAGCAAAAATTCGTAATTTTATATATCACGTACATTATTTAATATTTATATCAAAATTTCAAAATACATTTACAATTCTTTAATTCTTTATCACTGCAAATTTAAAAGGTAAATAATCTTTTTCTTTTCATCAAAAGTAAATGTTTATTACACTTATATATTGGTTCAATATAATATATTTTTAAACTTTTATATAACTTATGAAATAAATTGGAGATATATTTTAGATAGGATACATTGATTTAGATAGGAATTTAAAAGCGTTTTAAATATTGTTTAAATTGTTAATCTAATATGGTGATTAATATATGATTACTATATTCATTTTCATGATTGATATTATTGCCCAATAAGAAAAAAGTTACTCATAATCATGCTTAGTATATAGGTTGTTATACATTTTGTTTTATAAATTCTATGGTAGAGCATATTTAAAATTATATGAAATAATATTTTCTATATTTTATAATTTAATTTAAATTAAAATAATGTAAACATCTAAGTGAACTATTAATTTTAATAATAAATAATTTAAAACTAGTAAAATCATTCAAATAAAGTGTACATTATTTATCATAATATAATTATTCAATAATTAATAATTGTTTGAAATTGTTTCATATTTACAAACATTATGTAGAACATAAGTTGATTTTTTTTTATTTCATAAAGTCAATTTAAATTATTTAAAAAAATCATATATAGCTATATTTTAGTAAATGCAGACTAGTATTTTTTTGAATATAACTTATATTCCCATATATATAAATAGAACATATTTCATACGCCCTTAAGAAAATATTTAATCATTAAGTATAAAATTGGAATATTAGTAAATTATAATATATGTTTCTGAAATGAATAATAAAAATAGTAATAAATTGTTTATTTACTATTTTATTACAATATAAGATGCCACATTGTGATTATTATGTTTTTGTTATAATGTTAAATATCATTTTGGTTATTTGGTTATTGACCTATGATATAGTTAAATTTAAATCTAAAATTAAAATTTAACAAAATTTAAAAGTAAATTAATGAGTATTAAAGTATTAAATTAATAAGTATACATTCATATTATTTTGGGGAAAAAATAATTATAATATATAAACACTATATAATATTAAAATGACTAACGAATACTATTAACGAATAAAATAATAGTTATCACAAAATCATTACATATACTATTTTTATTATATAATTTATGCATATATTCTTCAATAATTTATAAAATATGTTCAAATTTATAATTCATTTATTATATATGTAATTAAGAACACGAATACATATAAAAATACTGTTATTAATTGTTTTCCTGAAATACCATATTTGTATCAAATATTTAATTATTTCCTTATAATCACATAATAATATAAGTTATATATATATATTACATAGATGAGAAAGAGAAGTATGATCCAAACACATTCAGAGATACTATAATAATAGGATTAACTGAAGCAGGTAGCGATCTAGACCAGGTATAACATATATATTTAATAATTTATTCTTTAAATTCTAATATATATAATTTGAATAATTAAAATTTCCTTGGATATATCAGTAATGTATACATATATATATTTAGGTTTCAAAATATTTAGATTCAGCTGGTTCTAAACTAAACTATAGAAGATATGCTGATGCATTTTTTGACGTCCTCTTTGCAGGAGGAATTCTTGGTATGTATAACATATATATCTATGTTGATATAGTTATTAATATATTTAAACAAAAATGTAGCCCCAGGGGGATTTGTCATCGATGACAGTAGCGTTCCCAAGTCAAAGATTTGTGTGTTTGCTTCAAAAAACACACACGAAGACCTCCGAGAGTATTACGAGGTGATGTTTAAACTAATTAGGCGTTATAAATACTTGGAAAAAAGCTTCACTGAAGAATTACAAAAGGTATTTAAATTGTAAAATTGTTATAATTAATTTAAAATAATATTATCTCTTTATAATAATAGTTATATATTTAAATAATATAATTTTATGTTATATTTAATTATATCTCTTATTTTTAGTTATTGTTATTCTTGAAAGGATTTACTATTGAAGAAAGGGAGAAATTAGGAACCATTTTAGGAATATGTTTAGCAAATGGTTTAGGTGAATCCACATGTCTACCAGTATTATTGGAAGAACATTTAGTGAAAGATGGCCTTTCTATGGATTTGGTTACTGTCCTATTCCGAGCTTGGATAAAAGAAAAGGATATTAATTCTTTAGCAAATGGTCTCAAAAAAGCAGGAATGCATACCAAATTATTAAAATTGTTCCCAGCACATAAAAGGTTAATAACTATAAATATAATTATCTATTTAATTAATTTTACGTTTTAATAGAACGATGCCCATTTTTGAAGAACATTTCATTAAAGCTGGAATACCTCAATTAAATATTTATCAGGTTAATTAAATTAATATATTTATTCAAAGTATTATGATTATTTCAATAATTTTTTATATTAATTAATAATTATCATGATTATATAAATATAAATTTAACACAAATATATATATATTTAAATAACAGAAAGATAAAATGGCATCGATTTTAAGACAAAATCTGACAAGATCAGTCAACGAAATGATGGAACATGAAGAAAGTACAAAGGAAATAATACTATATGTTAAGTCACAAAGTGAAGTTTTAAATATACCTGATCATGAAATGGTTATTCTTATTTGGAATTGTTTAGTAAACAATGTTGAATGGAATAAGAAAGAAGAACTTGTTGCTGAGCAAGCCTTACGCCATCTATTGGAATATTCTGAATTATTACAATGTCTATGTACTACAGGAAAATCTCAAATTTCTTTAATGCAGAAAGTTCAGGAATATTGTTATGACAATATGATGTTATTAAAAGTTTTTCAAAAAATTATTCAACTATTTTATAAAAGTTAGTAATATATATGATATAAATTTATAATCAGATTTTTGATAATAAAATAATATATAATATACATTTATAAATAATAATTCACACTTAATTAATTTTTTTATAAATACTTCATATTTTTATTTCACACGCGAACATTTTTTTCAAAACTTTAATGGTCCAACCAATGACTTATATTGACTGATGAATCTAATTAAATAATGCATCACAACTTCCATTTCAATATTATAATTAATATTTTGGTAAAAAAAATGGAAAATATATATCATATATTTTAACACTATGTTATTTAGATTACAAAAATATTGTATATAATTTCAACTAATTCACACGCGCCATTTTTACATATACTAATATATTAGTTAAACATTTATATACAATACATTTAAAATTAAGTTTTATTAAAAAGTCGCATGTCAAATATAATTTATAAAATACGTATTTGAAAACAATATTAAATTTCTAAATATAAACTTAATTATATTATTGATGATTATTATTATATCATATATTGTGAATATATATATATATATATATATATATATTTATATATTCATTAAATAAAGTAATTAATTACTCTGAATAATGATTTTTCGCAATTGAAGCTCAAATAATATATAGTATATTTTTTAGTAATACAATTCAACATTTTCAATTTATTTAGAAAACATGATAATTTAGGGCTATTTTAATAAATTAATTTAAAAATAGTATATAATACAACACAATCGACACACCCTAATTAAAATAATAATGAGTTTATATGATATATTAATTTAAAAAAAATCAATATTAAATTTTATTGGATTAAAAAAAAATAACCATTTTCTCTATATTTTACACGTGTACTGAATACTCAGCACCATTTAAAAGGATGGAAGTTGTTATTTTGTTAATACAAATTAATTGTACTATTATATTTTATTTTATTCAGTAAGTGTAATCTGTAAAAAGGGTTAATTAATTATATGTTCTAGTAATCAGATTTTAATACACATACCCATTCAAAAAATTCTATCCATGAATTACTCAATATTTTTTTTAATGAATACTTTTATTAAAATATTTTTTAATATAAATGATATATTGTTAAAGTAAAGTATTGTAAGTAAATTATCATGCTTGGTATATTTTTATGAAAGGATGTAATAAGTGTATTGAATTTATAATAAAGTATATTTTAAATGTATTATATGAATAAAACTGTTATAGATTATAAAAGTATTTATATCAATAGTTTTATCTTAAAAAAAGATATTAGTATTTATATAATGCTATAATCTAGTATTTATATACTAAAATTTATTTCTATTACAGAGCAATATATTTTGCATTAATATAATATATTTTGTAGCATGTTATCACATATATATTATATATTAAAAAATATATATTGATATATAATTAACATATTAAATTAATATGTATTGAACGTACCATGGCATACTCTCCTTTAATAACACATTTTTGAATTTATTTTGTGGACACTAATTTTGTTTGTTTAATGTATATTATATAAACTTGATTTAAAATATGTTCGTAGCAAATTGTTGGCACTGGTTAGAGTTTTATTATAAGAGGGACTGATAGGTATTTTAAATAAGTAAAAATATATTTATATTTTTTTTAAATATATAAATATTGAACATTTTATTTCATATATATTTTTAAAATAATATATATCTAATATATATATTTTAAATAATATATTTACAACATAATCATATATTTATTACAGCTGATGTTCTTGATGAAGATAATATATTGAAATGGTACAAAGAAGCTCATTTAACAAAGGGTAAAACTATATTTTTAGAACAAATGAAATCATTTGTTGAATGGCTTCAAACAGCTGAAGAGGAATCGGATGATGATGATGATGATGAAGAAGAAGAAGAAGAAGAGTAATCATAATCATTCTACCTTAATAATAAATTGTAAAATATATTTTGTTTATGAATAAATTTATATACATTTTATAAATGCATATATTACATGGCGATTTCGATGTGTTGATATAATATTTAAGCTATAATTAATATAATGAATTTAATTACTAACGAAATATTAAAAATATTATATTTTGTTTAGAATATAGGCATAAATAAGGTATGGCCAGAATATATCTGATAAAATAATCTAAAATCTTAATACTTAGCTTTAAAACAAATATGCTATATATATAAATAAAGTTTCCAATCACATTAAATAATGCATAGTTTTAATGTTACAATTTAGTTATCAAATAATAGAATTTTAAATATAGATTATAAATGAACAATATAATTAAGATAAATTTTATTATAATATACTTCAACATGATTCAATACAATAACAATATCTGTTCAGTTATAATTGCTATGTACTATATTTAGTATTTATATATATATAATTTAATTGTAATTAATGTACTCTGCATATAAAATATATATTGAAAATGTTATTAATATTATTATAGGTTATAAGTAAAAACTTCATCTAAGTTCCTGGATAGGATGAAAGGACTCCATCAACAAAAATATACTAAAAATCTAGATTATACTTTAATAATAATACATTATAATGTTACAGACCAAAAAGTCCATGTATATTGTGATTATCTTAAATATTATTTAATTTTTGATATATATTAATATTGACATTAATTAATAAGGTGATATTTTATAGAGATGCCAAATAGTAATTAAAGCTAATTAGTGATTTTAAAATTAATTTTACTGAATAATTATTTTTTAAATTTTATATTTAAATGTTTAGTTTTTTTATATATTTTATTATTCTAGTAAGTATATAATATATATATATTTAAATAAATAGTCGCTATCAAAATAAGAGTATTCTGTTTTATAATTTATGTCATTGGTAATATGGATGAAATTCTGTAAAAAAAATAGAATTGATAGAAAAATAGCAATATATATGATGCTGAAAGTGATAGCATTTATAGATATATTTAATCTAAACATAATACCACAAAATATTGTCAATATAAAAGCTAATTAATACAAAAAAATGAATTTTAGAGTGATAACACTGTTTGTATTTCTTTGTAATAATACATGCACAATGGCGCTTTTGGTAGATTCGCTTACTATTAATTATGTTTTTATAATTATAATTGATATTCATATACAATATATTTCACTATATATTTAAGGATAGGTGCAACCTCTGAAATTGAAAAAAAAATGTACAATATTAAATTATTAAATATTATCTTTAAAATGATATAAAACTATAAATAATTGTTGTATGTAAAATATAACAATAGAACAAACACTTTTTAAAATATATCATTTTAAATTATAATTTAAAAAAAAAAAAAATTGAAATATAGTCATAATGTAATGATAATGGTAATCATAATTAATTTTAATAATCAATATTGATAGATGGCTCTTTATTTATAATAACATAATGTACAAAATATAAATATATATTTCATACATTTTTAGAATCAATTTATTCAGAATAATTATTTGGGCTAATTTCAGTCATTCAAACACTAGATTCATTCAATGCTTTAAATTGAATCAATTTAATTAATTGACACTGTAAGACAATATAGTATATATAATTAAATAATATTTACATTTTTTAAAATTTAATAATTAGTAAAATTTAAAATATTCATGTTTTCTTTCAAAAATAATAATAATGTATTAGTTAAACATAATTTATATTAAATAATTTCTTTTATATTCTAAAAAAAATGCAATTATTATTCATCTATATAATAGATATCATGTTGTAACATATTGTATTGAATAAATATATTAAAAAATAGTCGATACATTTTAGTAGACCACTATTTTTCCTATAAAATACATGTAAAATCTATTTATAGAACATAGGTTACACAACAATAATGAATGTTTAACATAATATACAAATTCTGCAGGTTTATGCATCGTTAATATATTATATGTATTTAATTTAAATATAAATTGTAATCACCGATATATTATTTACTGAATATAAATATATATAGATATAAATTTTGAAAATAAAAACATTTACATATATAATATATTATTTATTTATAATTTATAAATGTAAAATAGATATATACTATAATGATGTAAAAATCAACGAGATAATCATAAGTTTATTATTTGAATATAGTATGTATATATACCGTGTTGATGAGGATAAACATATCTATATTTGATTGCACATTAATACTACATTATTACAAACATGCATTACTAAAAGCTTATAAATAAATAGTAATAAAATGTTAATTTTCGTCTTTCACCCACATGGTGGCTCCACTCTGCTCGCTTATAATTCTTTTCACTTTGGCTTTTATATCTTCTATAGTGGTTCCGGTTACCATCGCTATTCAAATAGATTAGGTAATGTATTGGTCGTGTATCGCTTGGCGATTAAAGTTGGTGTATTTAAACGATCTAGGTGAATATTTGAAAATAATGCTTACTCATTATGAGATAACATTACAATATAAACAATAGAGTTGGTTGTACTTTGCACGCGCACGTTATAATACACCTGACACAGGAGTTATATAAATCGCATTGTATCGCAGCACTATTGGTGATATGTTCATAAGGGAATCTACACACACACACATTTAGTATTATAAAGTCATATATCAAATTAGTATTATAAAGTCTTGTTAACTATGTGCTCTTGTGCACATATTAAATATATACATGAAATGTAACATACCTGTAAAATACTCGGTGAATTCATTTTCTAATTTATTGTATTTCTCAAACTGCGACTGAAGTTGTTCGTCAGTGCTTCCGAGATTTAGAATTTGATCCCATTCTCTGAAAACACGAGTTTCATAAATAATACAATATATTATTACGATAAGTTATTAACGTTAGAATGAGTTATTATTAAGTATGTTTACTGGTGTATTGTTAAAACGGCAAAAAGAGTTTATAAATTTTAATTTTTCATCTTAAAAATAAAATAAATTATATCTATTCTAATTAATTTAATTTGTAATTATATATGTATACTTTAATTTATAGAAAACAGTTAATATGATATAGAACAGATGAAAAGTAATGCGATGGAAAGTTAAACACATCATTTAAATAATATAAATAATATACACACTGAAGGATATGTATGGTAACGTAATGGTAATTTAGGTATGCAAGTATATAATGTTTACTGCGCATAATAAATATATTAATTGTATCACCATATTTTAAGTAAGACGACATTTATATTTTGTTTTTAATTCAGTATTTTTTTAAATCAATTTATTTTATAATTTTAAACTATCAGTAATAATATGTGGTTAGATATACAGTTTAACAATGTGCATATAATGTAGTATTAGCCTAACAAAGAGAGGATAGTGACATGAGAGAGGATAGTGATGGGGATAGAGATGAAAGATGACTAAAAGAGTGGAGAGAGAGTATAGTGATGGGGAGAGTAGTTAGTGACCAAGAGAGAGAAGAGAGGGGTGGGGGGGTGACTAACGTGAGGACAGCGAGGGACTTGGCCTTGATGAGAACGGCGATGGGATGTAGGCCTGCGATCTGCAGCCGTTTGATAGCGTTACCCGAAACGTCGAGAATGCAATGTTTGCCCGTATCGGCCACCTGTCGTACGCTGGCCACGGACGTACCGTACAGGTTACCGTTGTACTGGCCGGCCTCGATGAACAGGTGGTTCTGAATGTCTAGCTCCATCTGCTCGCGACTGTTCACGAAGTGGTAGTCTCGAGACTCTAGCTCGTTGCTGCGAGGTTTTCGCGTCGTGTCTGTAGGAGAGGCGCGTTCAGTAGGGGCACTGGAACCATGGTGTGTATGTAGGGGGGACCAACACATCAAAATAAATTTTGTGGTGAACGTGGGGGGGGGGGACAAATACATAGGAGGTCACATTAGATTTTAAAGTGGGGGGGACATACCCCCCGTCTCCCCTTGTTGCAGGGCCCCTAGCTTTCAGGGTGATGCGTAGCAATAGAAATATGGTGTTCGGGATATTATGTGTGTGTTTGTATAGTAGACGAGCATGTCGTGTAGAATCACGTTGTTAATATAACGTATTAATATTGATAGGTAATAATGATTCGCAGTGTTATCATGAACAGTGATGTTAATGTTAATTATAATATATATTGCATCGTAAACGATATTTAAATATATCATATATTGGCGGACATATTATTTCTAGTTGAGTAAATATTAGATGATTTATTTCATGGTAATTACATTTTTCTGACATGCAATTAATCAATAATCAACTACATACATATGTTAGTGTATAATTAATACTGATTACCATTACGAATATTTGTGTATTAGATCAACACTATATTTAAGTTAATATTTTCACTTAGGAATATAATAGAACTCATGAATAATGAGTTAGATATAGTTGAGTTAGATATAGTTACAAAGATAATAGAACTTGTGAAGAATGTGTTAGATACTGTAACAAAGATAATAGAAGTTGTACTAACGAGGGACGCAGACTTCGAATTCGGGGTATTCGGTGATGAGGTCGTCGTTAATTTTCTCCTTGAGGGGTCCTAGTAAGATCACCGGTCTCTTGTATTGTACTGGTGGTGGTAGGTAGTGGTTAGTAGTGGTCAGTATGGTATTGTGGTGGTCAGTAGTGCTGGTGCTAACCTTGCTGTTGGACCACAGTCTCATAGGAAAGTACCCCGTCATCTGTGGTATCTGTTTATGTGTGACGGTATTAGAGGGTGTGTTTGTGTATGTGTGTGTATGTGGGGGTGTGTATGTGAAAGTGTGTTTGTGAAAGTGTGTGTGTGTGAAAGTGTGTGTGATGGTTTGTGTATATATATAAGGGTGTGTATATGTATCAATGTATAGGTGGTGTGTGTGCAATATTAGGCTGTATAGGAGTGTCATCAGTGTTATGATTCACTGGTGGTGACTAACTCGACTCCATAGTGTCGGTGGGGGTGGTACCGGGTCCTGTTTCCTCCATTTCAGAATTGTCCTTAGACTTCATGAACGGGAAGTGTCGGCTGAACGAGAAGTTCTTCTTCTTGTCTTTGTTGGTGACGTTCAACTAGCGAGAGATATAGGTGGCGCTGAGTGTCGTCAATGTAATCGACGAGTTAGAGGAACCTACCTTGGGTTCGGAACCTTTGCCGGAGAATTTCACGTTTTTTAATCGTAGCCTCTCCTTTCTTTCCACTCTGTGAAAGTTATTTAATTTTATTGAACACTCTACGCAATATTTAAATAGTATGTTAAATGGTATATATATATTAAATCTCTTAAATGTCACATTGAACAGAATGTATGATATTACTCAATATAAAATAGCATACGACGAATGATTACGAAATCTGATAACAACAATGATGATGAACCTTTTCTTGCTTGGTATGATACCCAGGCAGTCGTCATTAGAATTAATAAGTTTCTTAGCTTGCCACCACGTGTCATCGCTGGCATTGGTGACGTGTAGGATGTCACCGAACGAGAACTGAAGGCCCACTGAAGGTAGACCAGGATCTGTATGAGGCGAGTTAAGGTAGTAGTAAAAGAAGGAGGAGGAGGATGAGGAGGAGGATGGGAAGAATACATAGCGGAATGTAAATATTGTTGTAGTTTTATCACATATTATTTATAGTAACACTTCTACAAAAGTAAGATTAGGTGATTAGAGGTGGGTGTCGCCTATCCTTATGCATTACGATGTTTTACAGAAGCGTAGTCACATTTGTTAATAAGGCGACGCCCATAATTGATAGAAGCGTACATTTATAAATCTTATGCTTTCTACCTAATACATTAGTAATATGAATAGATAAACACTATTAGTGTGTACGGCAACCTATATGGCAACCTATATGGCAACCTATATGGCAACCTATACGGCAACCTATACGGCAACCTATATGGCAACCTATGTTAACGCATGTTAGCTTAAAAGGCTACACATAGTATATTGCAACCTTTACTAGGATCGTAGTCGAAGAGAGCCCTGACTGTGAGCTCCTTCTTGTGTGTCGTCTCTAACAGACCGTTGTAACTATTCACCATCTGGTCTCGCAGATCTGATATCTTAGCTTCAAATCTGTTGTATTCTATAGCGCGGCGGGGGGCAGTGGAGGGTTATTCAGTTGTAGGTGGTGGTGTGTGCGTGATTGTATTGCATTTGCATTACTAATGATGATGATGATGATAATGATGTAGATGAAGATGATGATGATGTAGATGCAGATTCAGATGCAGATGATGATGCAGATGTAGATGTAGATGCAGATTCTAACCTTCAGGCATATACTTGGCAACAATGATAACGATATCACTGGAATTCTTCAGTGTACAGGCTGCTAATTCGTGTGAAGCATTCCTAAGGTCGACTTCATTAACCTGCGTGTGTGTGTGTATTACTAGAGGTTATCGCAGGTCAAGGGTTAATCAGAGGTCAATGGGATGATCATTAGTTACAGGGCTAGTTAGGGATACAGGGACGAAGTATAATCTTAAGTATTATTAATGTATTCAATATATCATCATCATCTTCATCATCATCATCATCATCGGGTATGCCCTCATAAATGAGTATTATTCACATAGTATTCAATAGTTCCATAGTTAAAGATCCTATTGCATAGCGATTAGATTGTCATGTATGTATGTACAAGAGATAGTGGTAATAAATAACTGTTTAATTTGTAAATAAAAATATTTAATATCGACAAGAATATATATATATATCGATTAATAATCGCAAATAATGTCTCGCTTGTGTGATTTCGTTGTTTGAATAATAAGTGTGATTGTTTGTTAGAGATGTCAGAGTATTGACTAATGTCTATAAATCACATTTAATTTAGAAGAAAGTGAAATAATAGAGATTTCGGTTAAATTAACGGTTTCAAGTGTTGAATCATTGAATGATTCCGAAATGAACCAACTGTGTTATTGTAAACTATTACATCTCATTCATAGATAAGTTATTGAATTTAAAAATGAGGAGATGCATGTGATTATGTAACTTAGCCTCATTACATAACTTAAGCCTTTTGCATATACTACATAATATATGTAACTATATTTTTAATATTGTTAAATTTAGATTACCAAACCTAATGAACTACAAAGATAATCAAATTATATAATATATTAGTAGAATTAATATTATTAAATAAGTTTACATATTTGTTGATAAGAATAAATAGTAATAGATTAGAAATATTATCATAATAATAAAATATAAAAATCATGTTTGATCTAATTGAAAATATTATTTATAATTAAAGAAATGATAGCAAGAGTAGATCGACCAACATAATAGGTTGCTGTGATAATTGTAGGCTTATAATATTGGTATTAGTATATTTATGAATTTCAGCATTTCTCTTAGCTAACTAAATGTTGTTAAACATTTACACCGGCAATACCTACATTTGTATTCAAGCTTAATACTTAATACAGAGCAATTTGTAAATTAAACTCATTGATAATACCGTAAGTGTGTTAGTAATGAGAATAAGATAACAGCACAGGTAACCAATGTTCTACATTTACACACACAACTATTGAAGTACAGAGTCAGGAAGTTAGCAACGTTAGATTATGTTGAACATTAGTTATATGTCTGTATCATATGTCCTACATGGAAGCCATGACATAGGTATACAGGGGGTGGGCTGATATGATGAGGGGTGGAGGTGAAGGTAACATTTGTTAGGTAGTATAATGTAAGGTGAGGGGAGTTATCACACAGCAATATACTATATCATTATATATCCCTTCTTCCCCTTTTAACTATATATATATATATATATATATATATATATATATATATATATATATATATATACCCTATCTATCTATCTAACTATATATATACCCTATCTATCATGTGTTATACTACATTTATAGGATCAACGGAAGACTTTAAGTTATTAAATCCTTTACTAAATTATACAGTTATTAAATTCATAATTATATACAAATATTTCATAATAGAATTGATTATAAAAATTTAATATTTACTTTTTAGTTTATTTGTTTTATTATCAACAAAATCTACAAGAACTTATAAAACTATATACTAATTAATCAGTGAGATAATTTCCCTTTTATAATTTCCATATAATGAGGTTTTTGTTATATATATAATTATATATGTTATAATAAATGTTTCAGGCATAACAAAAATTGATATATTCGAACCAATATATGTATATATATATATATAACGTATACAGTACATATATAACTAATGATAGGCTATAGGAAATAGTACATAAATGAATCACAAACCTAAATAAGGTCAGTAAATACACACTCCTATATACATTATATAAAATACTTAGTTTTAATCATTTTACATTTACTAGAGGTTATCTTATATTATAGATAATAAAAACAATATTTTACATCTACAAACTAAACCTGGATCATACCCA
>OZ025243.1:66206756-66211756 GCA_964019155.1 Osedax fenrisi | reverse complement strand
TGAAGGGGTACTAGTTTAATGTTGAGGGTTCTGTGTCTACCAGGGTAATGAATAGCTAGCTGTATATAGGGGGGTGTGTACGCAGGGGGGGGTGTAACAAGCTGAACTGGGTCGGTGCATGCGTAGTACGGCAGTGTAGTGTGTTTAGTAGAAATAACATTACCAACAATGTAGACATCATTCCGGCAATGATTGACATCTACTTTAATAAAAGTCACACTCTATTGTAAAAAAAAGTGAACAATAATAATATGACCTATAAGCATTTATATACATATTTATATATTTATATATATATATATTTATAAATATTTATATAATTTAAGATAAGATATATTGTTATTACTAATAATATATAAAATGTATATAAAATAACACACACATAAATATATATATATATATATATATATGTATATTAATTTAAAATAATAACATTTATCTTACAATATATATGTATATATTTACTGATTAAATAACATTATTGCCTCAGGTTATATATATATAGTGTGTGTGTGTGTGTGTGTGTGTGTGTGAAAATATGTCATTAAATTTGTAAATAAAAATATATAGAAAACATTAAATACTCTACAAATTGATAAATTTAAAATTATGTCTTCTATATATAATAGTGTGAATTAAAATAGAAAATAATATATTTTTATTTTTCATAAATTAATTTTTCGAAATTTAATATTTAACTTATCTTTCAGTAAATAAAGCCACACAACAACATATTATGCTTTAGGCATTATTCATAAGTATCACATATTATCGAGATAAGCTTTTTGTGTATTCCTATATTATCATGTACTATGTCTTAACTATAACTATTAAATCTATAACTAGATCAGTTTTCATCATATAAATAATAATTTAAAACATATTATTTTACATTATAAAAGTGTATATTTTTATATGAATTTACTTTATAAATACATTTCACCGATATTTACCCTATATAGGTGGCCCCGTCATGTTGTGTACAAATTCGAATTACATGATTTCGCGTAAGTTCTATATATCTGCTTAGAAAAGTGTTTGCTATAGGTAAGCTGTGATCTGCTACAAACCACCACGTAAGTATGTCCTCTACTATAAGCTAAAGGCATGCATAAGTTATAGAATCTATTACCTATAAATACTATAAAGCAAGTAAATCCAATAACTATAAGACTATATAACTATATGTCTGTGAATCTTTACAAATAGCTAAGCCTATAAGACTATTAAAAGATGCATGAGATACAAATATCTGAATCTATAAGATTATTAAAAGATGCATGAGTAAAACTTCATCAAAGTTCCTGGATGGGATGAAAGCACTCCACGAAAATAAAACACTAATAACAATATACACGATATATAAATACGAGTATATTCTACGATAGGTTACGAACCGCCAGGAGTCTATCCCCGACAGTGAGGCGAGTGTCCTTCTCGGCGGCGAGCCCTTCTATGATCTTTGTAATGAAGATACCGTTATCGCCGGGGATGTGCTGGTTGCCAATACCTCCGGCTATACTGAAGCCTAGGCCCTTGTTCTCGTTCTTGATCAACTCTATCTCGAGGATGAAACGCTGGTGCGAGTGACGCCGCCTCTTTATTAACTGCAGTCGGGGTGTTGGTTAGGGGTTAGATAGGTGTTAGTTAGGGGTTAGTTAGGTGTTAGTGAGGGGTTAGTTAGGGGTTAGTTAGGGGTTATATAGGTGTTAGTTAGGGGTTAGTTAGGTGTTAGTTAGGGGTTAGTGAGGGGTTAATTAGGTGTTTCAGTGTGTAAAATTCTACTATTTTAATATATATCCTATATAAATAAAAATAATAATAATCAAATAAAAATAATAAAAATCCAACCAAAATAATAATCCAACCAAAATACTTGATACCAATTTATCAAGAAAAGTGATATTAATGTGTAAATTGATTATCCTCTTTCTTTACATCTATGATATACATATACACGTACATACACATATAATGTATATATATATAAATATATATATATTTATATATATATATATATACATAAATATATGAAATATAAAAATATATATAATCAATAATTTTGATAATAATTGATATTGGCAGGCAAAAAAAAGTGTATATCTTATAATGGCATTCTTGTAAAATAAATGAAAATAAATAATTGAATAGAAAATCAATATAAATAAAATATATACAATAAACTATTTCAATAATTCTATTTTGATATTGGTAAAATAGTATTATGCAATATTATTGATATACTTTTCTATTAAAATATTAAAAACAATTTCATTTCATAGAAATTCAGCTGCATGTATAATTATACCATTACTTAGTATATACATACACTATTACTGTGATCAATATTTACAATAAACATTGTTTAATATTGATTTATAATACTAGAAAACAATAAATTACAACAAAATATTCAAATGAGTTCATTGATGTATATAAATTACTGTATATTTTACTAGAAGCTAGTAATAGATATACATATACATATTATTATATGTTATATATAAATTATATGTATAAATTATATGTAATAATGATATAATGAACATTTACTTTAGAGATTTATTGATTTTATTTATTGAAATTATATTCTTTTAAATATTTTCTAATATAGTATATTTTATTTTCAAATTTGATGATTTAAAAATACTTAAATAATGTTACAAATAATGTTCAATTATACTGGCTATTTATACAGAATAAATATATTATTATATATATATATATATTATATATTATTTGTTACTCATATTGTCTTACTAAAATTACTTATTTCATTTGTGATATTTGTACTGTATTGCATGTTATTTTATCATAACAGTTATTTTAGTCTTACTTTTCTCTATTTCAAATGTTATACTTTATTTATTTTTGCATAATATATATATACAATATAGTATACCATATACTATTATAATATATATATATATATATATATATATATATATATATATATATATATATATATATATATATATATATATATATATATATATATATGTAATATAGCATACCAAATAATCATTAACAACATCATCATCATATATATATATATATTGTATATATTAAAATATATAAAATATTTTATATTTTTAAATATATATAATATTACATTATCAAAATATACTGATCTTAATTGATATTTTATAATATTTTATTACATGTATTTATTTAAATAAAATGATTTATCTACAATGTAAGATTTTAAATAATGAAGATATTTTATTCTAGAAAATAATAATACAATTTTAGAATTGTGTAATTATCTATAAAATATAAATAAAAACATGATACTATTTATAGAAAGTGAAAATGTGTATGAAACAGAATAATTATGATCATATTGTTACTATATAACTTCTATAGCTATAAACTAATAAATCCATAGTGTCTAAATAATAGAAGTTGTTACATATAAATCTAGTATATCAGTTACCCATAGAAGATATAATGTTGCCATTGTAGTGTGTGAAACAACCTATTCTACATTGCATTAGGCTCTGTTTACAACATGGGCTAGAATGTCACTTAGTTTTAATGGAACTAAAGTAATATGCAGTAAGCGAATCAATAATATACCTATGCTGAAACAACATCACTGATTCAGGAGGCTTAACTATACAACAACGATGAAAAGAGAGAAGTATAAGTGTATGCCTATTAAGGTTTACATTACATACCTCCTATGGGTTCATATGACACATTACACAATGCTTGTCATGAGAAACTTGCTGTATGAAAGTTTCACATAACAAAATGTAGATTTCCTTTCTTTTACATACGTGTAATATATAAGTTTTACCGTGCGAATCAATATGCGATACAGAAATAATTTTACAGATCGTATATTTTGTTGTCACTTAATATTTGGGGTCTTTATATTCAGCAGGGTTATTTTATTATATGACATCAGCCATATTGTCTAGTCTAGTCTATAATGCCTCTTACCCTCTTGTCTAGTCTACCATACCAGTTGTCAAGTGTAACATATCAGTTTTCCAGTTTAATATACTAGTTGTCCACCCACAACTAACCAGTTGTCAAGTCTAACATACCAGTTATCGACCCACAACTATCCAGTCTAGCATACCAGTTGTCCAGCCACAACTAACCAGTCGTCCAGTCCAACATACCAGTTGGCCAGTCACAACTAACCAGTTGTCCAGTCCAAATAACCAGTTGTCCAGTCACAACTAACCAGTTTAACATTATTGCCAGCACTCTAACCATGCATCTTACCCTCTTGTCCAGTCTACCATACCAGTTGACCACCCACAACTAACCAGTTGTCCAGTTAAACATACCAGTTGTCCAGTCCAACATACCAGTTGTCCAGTCACAACTAACCAGTTGTCCACTCACAACTAACCAGTTTAACATTATTGCCAGCCCTCTTAAGAGCGTCTACCATGCATCTTACCATCTTGTCCAGTCTACCATACCAGTTGATCACCCACAACTAACCAGTTGTCCAGTTAAACATACCAGTTGTCCAGTCCAACATACCAGTTGTCCAGTCACAACTAACCAGTTGTCCACTCACAACTAACCAGTTTAACATTATTGCCAGCCCTCTTAAGTGCGTCTACGGCTGCGGCGTGTGTGACGTTCACCGTGCCGATGTCATTGACGGAGATCACGACATCGTTGACCTTGAGACGCTGGTCTGCATCGGCACTGCCTCCGTTGAGCACCTTCGTTATGCAGATGGCTGAGTCGTCACCCATGTGAGGGTTGTCGGTACCACCCGCTATACTGAAACCCAGACCCGAACCTCCCTGTGGGTGTGGGGGTAGGGGAGATGAGGGAGAGAAAGATAGACAGGGAGATAGAGATAGGGGTATAGGGAGAATGATAGATATATATATATATATATAGTGAGAGAGGGAGAGAGAGAGAGAGATACAGAGAGAGTAAGGTAGAGAGAGAGTAAGGTAGAGTAAGGTAGAGAGAGAGTAAGAGAGAGATTGGGATAGGGAGAGAGAGATAAAGTGAGAGAG